>CAVNZG010001497.1:0-81257 GCA_963693315.1 Diogma glabrata
CGAGCGAGTCTATCCATGCTACTACATCGGGAGTTGCCAAATGGATGTCTGAGATGTTGCCATTGTAACGTCGAATTGGACACACAGTTGCAATGTGTTTTATAGTTTGTTGTGGAGCGCCGCAGTCACACTCAGGGGACTCTGAAATGCCCCACTTGTAGAAAGAATCAGCACAACGTCCATGATTCGTTCTTATTCGGTTTAATGTAGTCCAGGTATGACGTGGCAAATCGAAACCAGGTTGGGTAGAAGTCGGGTTAGTAATAGAAAGGCCAGTTGTGTTGTAATGTTGCCAGGAGGTGTCCCAGGCATCCAAGATATTAAAATCAGTTGCCAGCAGGTTGCTGGCAGTTTTATGTGGAGGCTTTCTTGACTTCAATCGACAACGAGTGTGGTCACCGTAATATTCGTGCAAGGGTAACGTGGTGTTGTTGGTTACCTTTTTATGTTCACGCATGAGAGCATGCGAGCGTCTGAGTGCAGGTGGAGCGATATTGCTTAACACAGGGAGCCAAGGTAAAGGGGTGGATCTGATAGTACCACTTATAGTACGCATCGTAGCATGCAGCTGGCAGTCAACTTTTTGAGTATGTGTGCTATTCAACCAGACTGGTGCGCCATACTCAGCCACTGAGTAAACCAGACTTAGAGCAGTTGTTCGGAGGGTAGCTGGAGTAGCACCCCATGTAGAGCCTGCCAGTTTGTGCAATATATTGTTTCTCGTTTTAAGTTTTTGTGACGTATTTTCTAGGTGGAGTTTAAAAGAAAGAGTTCTATCGAGAGTAATGCCCAGGTACTTTGGCTGTTGATTGTATTTAATGACAGTGCCGTTAAATAACACTGATAGTTCGTGTTTTGCCAGTTTGTTGTTTAAGTGGAAACAGGAGCTCTCGGTTTTACTTAGATTGGGAAATAAACTCCACGTTCTAAAATAGTCATTCATTATCGCTAGGTCAGTTGAGAGCAAATCCTCCAAAACACCCATGTCTTTGTTTTGAGTGGCCAGGGTCCAATCATCAGCGTAACCAAATTTCTTTGATGTTGTGTTAGGAATGTCATGAATGTACAGATTAAAAAGTAATGGCGCCAGGACGGAACCCTGTGGTAAACCATTGTTAAGCATTTTAGACCTACTGCAGGTCTAAAATGCTTAACAATGGTTTACCACAGGGTTCCGTCCTGGCGCCATTACTTTTTAATCTGTACATTCATGACATTCCTAACACAACATCAAAGAAATTTGCCTAAGGATTCAAACCAGGCACTGAGGATGATGGTTCGAATTCATCTAAAACACGAAAAATGAAAAATGGAGTTTTTTTCTGAGAAGCTTTCAACCATACCTTTGAATTGAAAATATTTCTATTACTTCTTTACTTACTTGAGTTTAATTGATCTCAAAAATCCCCAATCAGAAATATAAGTTTTAGGAAAAAAATGACGTGCACCTTTTTTGTAGAGAATTAAATTTCCTGCAAAAATGATTGTATGATTCTTTGTAAATCTGCATTTTTTATGAGATATTAACGATTTCATCAAAAACTAAACTTCCGGTATTTCCTTCCGTTACTTCCTTGATTTTGCGGTACGTGTTCTTTTGATTTAAAAAAAAATACCCTGGTGGATTTTTGACCACAAAAATTTTTTTAGGGGCCTCTCGGAAAATTTAATTTTTAACGATTAGTTTAATGTATGTACATATATCAATGTGAATCCGTGGTACACTGGTATCACATTTTTAAAAATTCTAAAGCTGTTATTGAATAACCATTACATTTGTCTCATGTCACGGTAAGATGCGGTTTATGCATCATCTCGCATAAAAGTTAGTCTATATTTTTCCAAAAAATTTGTTACAAAAGTTGAAGTCTATAAAAGTAGTCGTAGTGGACACTTGATTTATATTGTTTTCCGTTTTTAAGTGGTAAAAATTTGCCATGCTATTTCAATAATCTTTGATCCTTTTATATGGAAGATCGTTTATTGTAGGCACCACTACAATTTAGTGATCGAGCATTTGATAAATGAATTTGGTTATTTTATAAGTTTGCACATTTTTTCACACGTATCAACCGACGACATATTCGAAAAAAGTTGGGGCTAAGATTTTTAAAATTTTCAAATTAGTGTAAGGCAAGATCTTTGTAAGTTCTGAAGCGCAGACAATTTATTAAGTTTTGTTTGCTTAGTTTTGTTCTGTGGGCGAAAGAAAGATCCTTGCCCAAAAAACCTCTTTAATCTCAAAACAGGGTGTTCCAGTGGTGTCTTTAACTTGCCTGGGAACGCTGAACAGGAAAATGTTCGCTCTTAGCTTAATAGCCATAGTTAGACCGCTTGTGTCTCCGATCTTTCATCGATTTAACCGAAGCACTCTTTCAAAACTCTCTTGGTTTATAAAATTTAAATTATTTTGTCATTAAATTTAATTTTTTTTTGTTCAGTTGTATCAGTTTTAAATTGTCCTTTTTCATATAAAATGTCCTCCACATGTGAAAACATACCATTATAGTAATTGTATCCCTTATCCAATTTAGAGTTGCGAACATTTTATATCCTTATAGGAATCAAATCACTTACTGCACTTTTTTCTATACCGCAAGAGCATGATACTATTTATCTCTAGGGGCCTATTGTATGAATGCGGTTAGAAGATAAATCCTCTGATTAATCGTCGTTTGTATATATACAAACGACGATTAATCCGAGGATTTATCTTCTATCCGCATTCATACAATCAGCCCTTAGTTTGGTTTCGAGCCCAATTCTTAACTTTTTGAATAAAATTTTCAAGACGAATGTAGTTTACAAGTTTCATCCTTTCCGTCCTGTCCTGTAGTGGTCAAGAACCAAACGTAGAATTTTCATCGCATAACCTGTAGAAATAATTGCAAATTCATAGACAATCTTTTTATCCTCTTATGATATTTGTAATAAATAATTAACAGAATTATCAACCAAAAATTCCATTAAATGTGTTTATCTATAGATTTTCTTATTTTTTAGATTTCATTTCTAATGAAATCCAAAATACATAAATAAATACTTGATGATTAAGCAAAATGCATTAGAATTCGAGGTTTAAATAAAAAGTCCAGCTAAACAGAGAAAAAAAGAATTTTACTTCGGTCTGAAAGACCTAAGTATTACATTCATGAGCTAAAAGTGAAATTCTTACCCCCACTTTTTGGGCATTTCTCGACGTTTTAGGATCTACTGATTCTAAAAAAGCAAAAAAACATGCATGTCTGTCTGCCGGCCGGCCGTCACAACCTACAAAATCTAGAAAACCACTTAACAGATTTCAAAATTTTTTTATTCTAAAAATCGGTTTACTCAATGGTAAGAGCCGAAAGGACGATGTGTTCGATAACTGTACCGGAAGTGTGACAAGTCAAGTGTGACAAACCGTCAAGTGTGACAAACAAGTTGACAACAGTTGTTGACAACAAGGAAATATGCATATTTTTTGCTTAAAAAACGTTAATTTTATGTGATAATGATTAGGAACAAAGAATGTGGAAAAAATCTGGATGGTCGGGATTGGTATGTGAGGTTAAAAACTAGATTATTGCATTAGAAGTTTGTCAAAAGAATGTTGTCAAGTGTGTCATTTTTATTTATTTTTTTACCCAATTTTTTGGAAAAAAATAAAATTAATTATTTGTTTGACATGAAATTTTATCATTATTATTGAGAATTACGGCATTATAAGTTTGTCAAAAAAATGTTGTCAAGTGTGTCAAAAGAAAGATTTTTATTTATTTTTTTACCCAATTTATTGGAAAAAAATAAAATTAATTATTTTTACGACATGAAATTTTATTATTATTATTGAGAATTATAAGTTAGTCAAAAAAATAATGTCAACTGTGTCAAAATAAAGATTTTCATTTATATTTTTAGAAAAAAAAAGATTAGGTATTTGTATGAAATGAAATGTATAATGAACATGAAATTATTATTATTGAGAATTTTATTACATTATAAGTTTGTCAAAAAAATATTGTCAAGTGTGTCAAAAAAAATGATTTCATTTATTTTTTTAGATAATTTTTTGGAAAAAAAATTTAGCTGTTTGTTTACGTAAATATAATTGAACATGGAAATTTTTGAATTTGTTATAGTTTTTGAAATATTTTTCGAATTTTGAAAAAGTTTCAATTTTTGATTTTGTAAGAATTTTTGGAATATTTTTAGAATTTTGAAAAATTTTAAATTTTTGATTTTAATTTAATTTTTATAATTTTGGAAAAAGTTTCAATTTTTGATATTGTTATAATTTTTGATATATTTTTAGAATTTTGGAAAAAGTTTGAATTTTTGATTTTATATAGTTTTTACAATATTTTTGGAATTTTGAAAGAAATATGAATTTGTGATTTTGAGATATTTTCTCGAAACGCTAAATGGAGAGGTTTTTGAGTAGTTACTGCTTGTATAATCTTTTCACTAAATTATGTTAATTTATGATCTGTTATAATTTGCCGACATGGTATTGATGTTTCGTGTTAGTTTTGTAATAAATTTCTAAACAGAGATAAAAAATACATGTACTTTAACAAGAAGTTATGCTTGATTTACATCGCTGCCCAAAACTAAAAACCATGTCCCCATAAAAGTTTTTGGCCGAAAACTATATCAAAATCCTTAACCTAGACCGAAGTCTTGATATCTCAGAGCTGTGAGATTTCAGCCCCTCCATATTTTCTTTGTTAATTTTTGGGTTAGATTTTTTGAGAGTACTTTTTTTGTTACGTGTATTTTTATTAAACTATTTTGTTGTGGTAAAATTAAGTTGGGATTTGAGGGTGGTGATCGATAGTCGGGTATTTACTAGTTTCGACTAAGTTTAAATGAAATTAAGATAAAATCACTAGTAGCAGTGTATGTGTTAAAGGCCGTTCCAGCGCACGTCCGATATCATCTGACCAGAAATAGGAGCAATTATTTTAAAATATTGAGAAATCACAAAAATTTAAATTTTCGATAAAAAAAATATTAAAAGTTAACAGTACTAATGAAATTGTCTTTTGTAGAACTATGGAATATGAATTTGAATCTCCAAAACTGATAATATTTTATTATTGTGTTTTCCACTTAAATTTTAAGTGTAAGGAAAGAAATTTCAAGATCGTTGAGATAGAGTAACTGCTCATCAAATAAGTTACTTTTTCAATGCGGTTTTTTTGTTCTGCGACATTATTTAGGTAACCAACTGAGAAATGCATTTTTAGAACAATTCATATTATTACGCTCAATTTCATATTCAACACCCTAACTCACCTTTATAAAAACAAATATGTATTACAAACAAAAATTAAAAGATAAAAAATAAAAAACAAAAGAAAAACGTTACTTGTAACGTGTCAAGAAAATAAAAACAAAATTCTTACAATTTCTATTGATTTCTTCTTAAAAAACAACAACAAAAAAAAACACAAAACAAAGAACTAAAATAAAAACATAGAAGTAGACAAAACAAAACACTAGACACAAAGATAAAAGAAAATGTGATTGTGAAAATTGTGTAAAAGAAACCAAAAAGAAAAAGTGAAAAAGTGAGTGGGGAGAGAAAAAAGAAAAACTTTCTTTGCGAAACTAATCTTAAAGGATTGGATTTAATTTAATTGAAAATTTTAAGTATTTTTCGTTTTTTTGTTCTTTGTTACTTGTATTTTGTTCATGGTAGATACGAGTATTAGGAGAGGGTTTATGAAATTGGAGTCATTTGTAACGGTTTAGTTTAATATTATATTTTCGATTCGATTTTGTAAAGTTTCTTTTTCTGTTGAAAGGAAATTTATTTTATTTGAATATTTGATGTTGTAGGAAATTGGAGATTTAGGAGATAAATTGTAATTTTATTTGATTTATCGGTATAAGTGGATAGATTTATGATGAGTAGGTATTTTTCATGAGAGATTACAAGTTTTTGGTGTCGATTTAAAGGTAAAATAAACGATCGATGAAACCATCATTTAATCTAACGATGGCATGCATTCAAAAGTTGTGGGTTACTATCAAAAATTTTCTTTTTATGTTTTTCCCAACCCAATTATTACCTCCCCAATCATGTTTCTAATCTAGTTTATACATTTTTAAATGTGTCTCAAGTGATTTTCATAAAAATAATTGTATTGTAATATCGTTATTTTTATACGCAATCAATAAATAAAATTTATTTTCAACACTTTGTCTTTTGACAATAAAAATATGATAATAGAATATAAGACATTGTTATTATTATTACAACTATGGAGTATTTTCTTGTGTTGTGATGTTATCGCTTCAATGATAGTTTTTTTTCGAAAATTTATAACTCGATACCCTCATGAGATTTAATAATGTAAACTTAGTCTATTCAAAATCCCCTTCTTATACTGTCATATATATTATTCATATCAAAGATAATCTTGAATTATTTTTGTGTAAGTTTCGAATAAGAAGTGTTTTCAATATATGCTTCATCAGGTTATTTTAAATAGAGAACGATGGGCTAATTTATTTGTTATTTAAAGTATTTTTTTACGTATGTCAAAAAATTAAAGAATGAGTGAAAATAATTTTCAAAAAACATAATTAACGTGATTAGTAAATGTGATGGATATCCTTGATGGATAGTTTCAATTTAGTTTCTGATTTTTCGACTTAGATTACAAAATAGATATTATAAAATCACACAACAGGGAATAAGCTTTACATCAAATTTGATTACTACATTAAGCTTGTATGACTAACACTCTTTTTTAACACTCAATCCAATAAAATTAATAAAATTTTGTTATTTCTAATGACAGAGAAGCCAAGTCAACACGAATAAATGGAGGAACAATGTTCAATTGCTATACTAACCAGAATAGCAAATTTTTTTTTAAATTTTAAAATTTGCTTCTTAGATTTTTCTAACCAAGAAGTTTTCACAATTTTTAAAATTTGTAAGAAAACATTCTTTTCGGTATTAAGAATGCAAATTTTTATCCTACACCAGAAGTGTTTAAGTTATTCCAGACATGTTTGAAATTTTCCGTTTAAGGGTGGTGCTATCGTTATCAAAGTTATTAAAGAACGAGAACGAGTTATCATAGTTTTAGAAGTCTACTCTGGAGTAAGGCAGGGCGAGAAGTTACAATAATATCTTAATAACCTTATTTCTGAAAACTACGCTGACGATAGTATCGTTATCAACTGTAACTGCCATCAGCGAAATATCTAGTTCCAGAGCATCTAGTCTACCAAGTCGAGTATTGCCAGATTTTGAAGTTTAAGAAAACCCCTCAAATATGATGGGCACTAAAAAAGGCATTAAATCTTTGTATGTGCTATGAAAAGAAAAGAATAAGATAGAGTTATGATAGTAAAATAACGCCAAAATGCATATTTAATTGAGGAACAAAGTGGTCAAAATCAAAAAATAATTCAAATAAGGATGCTGAATCCAGCGAGTGGGAACATCCTATTCAAAACAGCTCTGACAAAAAGTAAGGATAAACGCAGAAATAAGGCTACAACCCATGTCAAAGCTCTCAATAAAAAAAGCCGAAGGAACCCAATAGTCAACAGAAAAAAAAACGTAAATAAAGAAATATGCTGTTTCGTTTGCTGACTTTTTTAAAAAAGATAAAAAGAAACCAAGGTTTAAGCAGTGGTGAAGAAGGATCGTACAGTCAGGTATCTCAGTTCCATGACTAACTCAATATACCAATTGGGAATGATATTGATTAACGATATGGACGGGGTAACCACTTAACAAGGCGTTTTCAAAAACGCGACTGGTGTCTGTGCCGTAAAGTCAATCGGAATAGCTTATAGTGAAACATACACCTCAACGATTGGTTTGTAGAGACGCGAGGCGGAGAGAACTTTATTAGTTAGATCGATTGGAATTGATTAAGTATTTTCCCGGATCAACCTTATATGAAATGTCCTGAATCAGAGTAACAGCAAGAATACTCCCATGTGCATACTAAAAAGTGCTTCATTAACATCGTAAACGAGAGCAGTGCAAATAATTCTAAGCTAGTGTGAGGTACGGGAAAGATGTACTGAAATTTTGAGCGCAAAGATGAAATTTTCAATTTGAGTACATTGACATAGTGCCGAGAATCAAAAACCTTGGCGTTATGTCAGAAAAATTGAAAATTTAATATCTTGGTGCTAATTCAGATTGAAATGAATTAGTGCAGAGAGTTGCAATCTCGGCGCTATTACAGAAATTGAAATAAATTGAGTTCTCGGCGTTATTTTAATTTAAACTGAACCGCAAACGACAACGCTAATCACTGTTTCAAATTAGTTCTATTGCAGTTTTTTTGCATGCGCATCAAATAAATATTAATTAGTTTGCGTTATTTATTTTAATTCAAAATGTCGTCAGATTAAAAGACCATCAATTAACGCAAGACGAATTAACGCAAAATGACGAAATACAATTTAAAATAATTAGTGTTTTACGTATCGATTCAAAGTTGTTCACGTCAATCGATAATCAATTGTTTCGCAAGTGCACAAAATATAGGGTTAAAAGATATTGGTATCGGTAAATGATTTTAATACAGCTTTGTTCCGTCGCTTCATCAAATATTACGGTCTACGAAACAGTTGGTGTATGGTGTACATAAGAATATGCGTAATATCTAAGTAAGGAAAAATATGTATGAGATCCTTCTATCTTATCATTTTACACATTTCCTTAGCAATTCTTGGTACATTCTCATTTAGTACTTCTATGTTGTGATATCGGGATATTCGTGATTTAAAGAAAACTACGAATTTTACAGTGAATGCTTTATAAACTAGCCGACGTTTTTAAAGCTCATTCGAATAAGCGGTCAACGATGGCAAGTATGCTGTATGACTTTTTTTCGTCGCATTTCATCAGCTTGCAATGTTCTACGTCTATTTTTACTTTACCACAATTTTAAATCTATCGTGAAAAAAAATCTTACATACCTCAAATTTTGTTTTTTCTTTTGTTTTGGACCATCCTCTATCTAACTAGCCAATAAAAATTTTGGTGTACGTCTGTGTGTGGGTGGGTGGGTGGGTGAGTTGCCTGCATAGGATCTTGATGAAACTTTGGCAAATGATACAGGTTCACTTGAAAATGGAGGATCTGGATTTATTTTAAATTTGGACAAAATGGTAGGAGGTCTCACGAGCACCTCTAAGTTTAAATCTTGAATAACTTCTGATCCCGGACCATGATCTTATTGCAACTTAGTCTATAAGGTTTTAGTGCAATTTCCAATATTTCTGCATACCAACTTCCGGTTTGTCACTTCCGGTTAAAAAGGTTTTTTTTCAGGCTTTTATCCCTACTGTAGCCTACAATTACCGATCGATTTTCATGCAAAATTGGTAAAAGCTTTCAAATAATATGAGAAAGATTTTATCAGCTTTTGGAGCACATTGGATAAAGGGTTTGGGGGTCCACCATACAATTGTTTTTTCCACAATGTTTTAATGTTTGTTAGGAGCATAAAACATTCATTCGTGAATGAATTTTGAAGACACTTTGAAAGCTCTATAATATCTGTACCTGATAATTGAATTGGATGAAACTTGGTACATGAGTATTTAGTACAGTTCACAATAGTTCTGCATCCCAACTTCCAGTTTTTCATTTCCGGTAAAAAAAAATTTTTTGTACTTTTTTGAAGTTTTTTCCGTGTCTTTATGCACACTACAGCCTACAATATTGAAGTGATTATGATGAAACTTATGAAAAGGGTTCCAATTAGTGTGAGAAGATAATTATCATCTTTTGGAACACATTGATCTAAGTAGCGAGGGGTCTACCATACAACTGCTGACTTTTCACACTTTGTTTTTAAAGTTTGTTGGGAGCATACAGGCTTCATTCATTAATCAATTCTAATGACACTTTGGAAAAAGATGGAATAAATAATTAAATGACAAAGAACTGATTAGTTTTTGGACAATATAAGTGGTACGGGGCCTCCCGAACACCTGTTTACTGTGTCATCTTTTTTTTCAATGGTTGTTGGGAGCACACAGCATTCGTTCGTGAACCAATTTTGATGACACTTTGGAAAAATATGCAAACATTTATGGCAAGAAACTGATTAGTTTTGGAGCGATATGGAACAAAGTGGTAGGGGGTGTCCCAAACACCTGTTTTTTGAATTGGATGAAACTTGGTACATAAGCATTTAGTATGGTTTACAACAGTTTTGCATCCCAACTTCCGGTTTTTTACTTCCGGTAAAAAAATTTTTTTTTTAATTTATGGAAGTTCTTTCAGTGTGTTTATGCACACTACAGCCTACAATAATAAAGTGATTATGATGAAACGTATGGAAAAGGTTCCAATTAGAAGATAATTATCATCTTTTGGAACACATTGATCAAAGTGGCGGGAGGTTTACCATACAACTGCTGACTTTTCACACTTTGTTTTAAAGTTTGTTGGGAGCATACAGACTTTATTCATTTATCAATTTTAATGACACTTTGAAAAAAGATGAAGACTTTAATGATAAAGAATTGATTAGTTTTTGGACAATATTGGGATAAGTGGTGGGGGTCCTCCAGAACACCTGTTTATTGTTTTAATGTTATTTGGAAGCATACAACATTCGTTCGTTAAGTAATTTTGATGACACTTCGCAAAAAGATGCATAATATGGATGGCAAGGAACTGATTAGTTTTTTAGCGATAGTGAACAAAGTGGTAGAGGGTCCTCCGAGCAGCTGTTACTTTGGAAGCTCAATAGCTTCTGTACCTGATAATCGAATTGGATGAAACTTGGTACATACACATTTAGTACGGTTTACAACAGTTCTGCATCCTAACTTCCGGTTTGTCACTTCCGGTTAAATTTTTTTTGTTAATTTTTCTCGTACAACAGAATTTATGTTTGTTGGGATAGTACTGCGTACTTTAATATTTTTATTATTAGAACTACTAAGTCTATAACATTGGTTAGCTTTTAACTAAAGTATTTGCTGGATATTAGCTCATTATATATCCAGAACACTATGTTTCCAGAGATGTGGTGAAGTCAGCCTATGCATCAGCGTTGCAATATTTTTTTTATTAATTACTGATCACAGTGATTTCTTGATTTAAATTTTACTACTCATTTTGATTTAAATTTTAATTAAATACTGATCGATTTAAACATTATACTAATCTCCGATCAAACAAATTTGGTCGCTTATATACACAATCTTCTGTTTCATTTTCCATCCCGTAACAGCAATTTCCACTAATACGACCAATCATTTATACAAAACTTGTATTTTTAATTGAACTTGAGTTTATTTATATCATAAAAAAATGTTTAAATGTTTTAAATGTACAGTGGTACAGATAAACGTCTATGTATACCACAATTGAAGAAAAATAATAAAATTATTATGGAATTTGAAAACTACTATTTTTAGAGTAAAATTGAAAATGGTCCGTCGTTACAAATTCAATATTGTAGCAAGTCACGATTGGCGAGTATCATAGTCCTTTCTTGTAGAATAAGCAGCAGATAGTGATGTTAGTTCTATCATCACTATCTTCGTTTCTCCTAGTTTTGACGCCGAAACAGGGACCCTTTAGTTTGTTATAAATATCATAACAGAGTTATGGCATTATAACTTTGTCAAAAAAATAATGGCAAGTATGTCAAAAGAATGATTTTCATTTATTTTTTTAGAAAAAAATAAAATTAGTTATTTGGATGAAATTAAATGTATAATGAAAATGATATTATTATTACTGAGAATTTTATTGCATTATAAGTTTGTCAAAAAAATATTGTCAAGTGTGTCATAATATTTTTGGAATTTCGAAAGAAATATGAATTTGTGATTTGGTAATACTTTCTCGAAATACTAAATGGAGAGGTTTATGAGTAGTTTGCTGATTGTATCATCTTTTCACTAAATTATGTTAATTTATGATCTGTTATTGATGTTTCGTGTTAGTTTTGTAATAAATTTCTAAATAGAGATAAAAAACTATATGGACTTTAACAAAGAGTTTTGTTTGATATACGTCGCTGCCCAAAACTAAAAACAATGTCCTTATAACAGTGTTTTGCCGAAAACTATTTCAAAATCCTTAACCCAGACTGAAATCTCGATATCTCAGAACTGTGAGATTTCAGCCACTACATATTTTACTTTATGCCTTTTTGCTTTTATATATGTATGTCTTAATTGTAGTGCATCTCAAAGTCCTTTAGATTATTGTTGTTGTAAACTACAAAGGTAAAAATAATTAAAACATTTATTGTGCTAATTGTTTTGTTTAAATGTTTAATTCTTATGCAAAACGTATATGTCCATGAAAAATATTGGGGCATAACATTATTAAATTCAGTTGACGCTGGTCATCTAGTTGATACTATCTATACCGACTTCGCCAAAGCATTCGATCGCGTTAATTACAGTATTCTTCTATATAAACTTAAGTGCTAAGGCATTAATAGCCGTCTATTTGATTGGATTGCCAGTTATTTAAAGGATCGTACTCATAAGATAAATGTGAGGATTTATATTCGCGACCAATATCCGCAATGTCGGAGGTATCTATTATTTGGTCTATTATTTTGTCTATATCTATTATTTGGTCTATATCTATTATTTGGTCTCCGCCATTGGTATAATAATACCAATGGCTTATTCATGATTTAATCAATACAAAAAAAATCATTACACATCTCTTCTAGAGGAATTATCTAAATGATGTATCATACATATTCGCAATAATAATATTAAAACCAATCTCTATTCTTTTTCGATTCAATTACAAAATATTTCCATATTCCATTTCATTTTTACAATCATAATAGTTTAACAGTTTTTTTCAAATAATACCGAACAGCCTCAAATTCGAATATCACGGAAAATAAATAAAAGAACGCATTGCTTACTCAATGCTGTTTCATTTCTTTTTGCTGAAAAAAAACAGGAAAATGTAAAATGTAAAAGAAATCCCATTTTTTTGATTCAATCAATTCCATTTTGATTTTCAAATGATCAGTCCACGTTAGGATTTTTTATTAAAGAGAAAAACCAAACTTAGTATACTGTAACATTAATTAAATAAAAATTATGCTTAAATTCAATAAGTGTATTTAAATAATTAAAAAGGTTTTTGTGAAAATAGAATATGAATGATGGTGTTCATAGATTTGCAAATAAATGTCGATCAATAGAAGAATCAATATGCTTTTGATACTTTAAAGACAACCTTGATGATTATTGCTTCGTCACGACAGCTAGTATTCAATCCGAAGTATAATAAGAAATTGATTATTGGAGCTGTCGGAGGATTGATTTGGAAGGAATTGTATAAAAGCTGGAATTTTGTTTGAGAATTGATTTAGAAGGGTCGTAGAAAGTTTGAGTTTTGTTAAAGAATTGATAAGAAGGAGTTGTATAAGAATTTGAAATTGTCGGAGAATTGATAAGAAGGAGTTGTATAGGAATTTGGAATTGTCGAGGAATTGTTTTGGGAAGGAGCTGAATAGGGATGTGAAATTGAGTGAAGAATAATTTTTGAAGGAAAATTTGGAAAGTTAGTACGAGTTACCAGACCGGAAGACCAATACAATCAACAAAATTCAAGTAAAAATTATTTTTATTATTTAATATTCCTTTTATTTCATATTATATTTAGATATTTGGTCTATTTAAAATGTTAGGCTGATTTAGAGTATAATAAGGGATTCCCAGGTCGAGATTCGTTGTGTCCCGTGCGCTATTTCTATTTTTGAATTTTTTTTATGTTGTGTGTTGAAAAAAGGTCCAATTTATCTGGCTTCAGCAAGCCAGACAAGAACACAACAATCCTTTGTTACGAAAAATACTGAACCTCGATTTAATCGAGAGAAGCATCACCATGGATATTATGTTCCTGTATAAAGTTATTAACTCTCAAATTCAGTGTTCCGAACCTCTGTCCTATATACATTTTTATGTTCCTAGAGTTAAATCGATATCTCGGACTTTATTTTTTACCAATTCTTCAAGAAAAAGTTTAGGACCTGCAAATCGTTTAATTAGATCAGAAAATCAGTTGCCCTTCACTCTAGAAATTTCTAAGGCGAATGCCTTACAGGCTGCAATATATTAACTTTTTGTGTCATGCCATTTTTAAACCTATATTCGTTTGTATCGTTTGTAGTTTTTACGATTGTACATTTTTACAATAATCTATAATCTAATTAATTTTTAAACTTTAAGTCAAATTCAAAATAATTTAATAATTAAAATAACACATAGGTAGAAAAACCTAATTATTTGCAATAGTATTATTAATGAGTTAATTTTATAAAGCTTTAACGAAAAATATTAAACTTATTTTAATTAGTCAACAATAATTATATATGTTACACTAGAATAAAAGTAGAGTAAATAATAATGAATAAACTAAGTTTAATAAAGATGAAAAAAGGAGGTATAAGAAAAGGAAATAAATAATAAAAATAAAAAGAATAATAGGAACAAGTAAAAAGAGAAAACGAAATTATATAAACATTTAGGAAAAATAAAATTGAAAAAAAAAAATTAAATAACTATAATAAATTCTCAATTTAAATTTATATACAATTAAAACATAATATATCAATCAATTACAAAAGTTTAAATTTTAAAAATCAAATCCTTAGAAATATAAATAATATGTACTTAAATTTAAAATTCATGACGCATTTCAGAAGTAAATTTTATTTGATCTGTAATCTTTATTATATATCATTAAGTTATTTTTTACACGAGTTGTATATATAAAGTTCAATCACACTTCTTCATTTGCGGGAACGGATTGCATCTTTTACTCTCTAGGGAGTAAAAAATAACAAACCATGACAACAACGAAAGTTTTCATAGAAACAGAAATTGTTTACGATAACTTCAAACAAATTTGTATAAAAACCGCCGACTATGGAGAAAATTAAAATTTATTATTTTTGTTCTCTTTAGATGATTAGATTTAGTTTTTAATATCATAATTATATTGTGGTCGTGCAAAAAATAGTATATACACTCGGGAGAGAGCATATTATCTCCCTCAGTGATATGTAGCCCTTAGACTTCGCCCTCGGGCTCTAAACACACCTCGGGAGAAAAACATGCACTTCTCTCCCTTGGTGTATAATCTCCTATTGTATTCCCGTCTTAAATAAATAACAGCATGACTGTTTTTAAAAGTATTGTGCGCATTCAATGTGACGTAAATTTTTCCAACATTCCTGTCAAATTAATTCTCATTACAAATTAAACACACAATTGCAACTATTCTCCCTAATAAATCTATTTCTAAGCCATAACATAATTTCTAATCGAATTAATTAATTTTCCCGATACCAAGATACCAAGAGCACACGTAAGGTATACAAAAAATAAAAGAAACAAAAATAATAAAAAGAACAAAAAAGTAAGAAAATAAGAAAAATTATTCCATAAAATATTGAAAATTCAATTATACTCTTTGACCTAAATATAATAAAATAAAAATCCAAACTTGAGTTCATAAAAAACTACAATTTATGTTTATTTTCAATTTATCCTATTAATATAAAACGAACTTTCGACTTCTGTTTTCCCCCTGGTAACTATTTAACTAGAAAAAATTTGAAAAAAGTTCAGAAAATTCAGAGAAATGAAACTTTTTAGGTTTTTGTTTTTGGTCTATAAATCCAAATGGGCAAAAGGAAAAATGAGGGTTGATAAGATTTTAGGTGTTGCCATTTAAAATATACATCTACTCGTGTCTTCGAAGCTTAACATATAACAAATATCAACACGATAATAAGTGTGTGTGTGACAAATATACAGCAAAGGTGAATTGAATATATAACTTTTTCCTTTGGACAATGGTAATTTAATATTCCGACTATATTCAATTCGTTATAGTAATTTTTATAGCAGTGCATTGGATATAAATTTCAATGAATAAGGGAAAGGATCACTTTCACTCTACTAAATTACTTATGAGATACTGTTAATGTGACTCATTCAATGGAAGAGAAATGCATTTATTAAAAATTGATTCAGCTTATTTTTACAAATGTGTTTACGGGTGCTGGTATGTTTGTCTCAGTTTCAACTTACGATATAGAAAATCGTTGCAAATAAAGTTTGAGTTGTTCAAGTAAGAAATAAAATTATAAAACATTAAATGAGAGGGGAGAGAGCTAGAGAGCGGGAGACAGGGAAGAGAGGGAGAGAGAAATTAATAAACAGGACTAAGTAGGGACTCCTGTGGTTATAGTTCTTATTTAGTTTTTGTTTAATTATATGAGTCACATTAACAATGGCAAAACATGAAATCACTTAATGTAGTTTATAGCTAAAAAAACTTATATCATTCCACTTTACCGTCAATAATAAATAAAAAAAAGAATTTTACAACTTCCTACCATAAAATCTAATTAAAAATAAATAACTTAAAGGAATAGCACCAAGATCTTTATAAATAAAAATAAAATCTTTAATTATTTTTAACATCTTCATCTCTTTCAAACAAAACCTCCTATTACTTGTCGCTTTCCCTATTATATCATCATTAAATTTTTCTTTTTTCAACTTTGACATTAACTTCATCATAATTTTATTTACGTTTATTCGAAGCTAAGAGTATTCAGTAAAGTAACCATAAAAGTATCATTTCTTTCGATTTCGGTTGTAAAAAAATTTTTACAAATAACTTCATCGTGTTTCTTTCTTCTTTACGGCGTTACTGTTGGTTGGATGAAATTAAAGAAAACGGAAATACAAGTCACGTTGTTAAACCAGGTGGTGATTTCTTATAAATCTCATTAAATTTTTTTATTTTTCTGTCATATTTTTTCAAAGATTTTTCTATTCTTATCTGTTTTTCTTGTGAATGAAAAACTATTTAAGAAAATTTTGTATTAAAGATATGAGGATGATATTGTCTTGTTAGAAGAAAAAAAGTTTTCTAGCAACATGAAAACATGAAAAAAGTTAAAAAGAAAATGATAGATTGTGTGAGAATGAAAATTTGTGTTTAGTTGTGAAGAAATGTTTGATGTCTTGTTAAGCGTTTGAGATGGGTGTATGAAAATCGTATTCCTTAATCTTAATGGAAATTGTCTGCTGTCTGTTTCAATATTTAAATGATGCTGCGTTTTTTGTTCATATGATTTAAATGGATATATTAAAATGTAGAAATTTGTAATTTGTGGTTAATGATTAGTGTTTTTAAAACCAACTAACTGTCTTAATTGTTTGTGTGTGAGGTTGCAAATTTGAATGGTGAAACATAAATAATTAAATAAAAGGTCGATTGAAATTTAAACAGAATTTTTTTTCTGTTATTCAGTTGATTTGGCAAGTCAGACACAAGTGATTTTTATCTATTTTGCAAATGTATGCAAAAATCAATCTGTCTGGAAAAATTTATTAAAATTATGGTTGAGTTTATCTATTTTGACCTTCTAAGCGAGGAGCTACGAGTTTTACTTACTGTTTTCTATCTTTTATGTACAACCAAGATTGTATAACTTTTTATGAAAAATAACTCATCGTTTGCAAATACAATCCGCTAACCATTAAGATAAATTATCAGTAATAGCCGTTAGTTCTTAAGGAAAAAAAATTGTATACCTTCAAATCTATGACAATCCCTAATAATAAACGTTAATTTTTAATTTTATAAAAACAAACCATAAATTATTTTACGACTTAAAACAAAAAGTTAAATATTTTAAATTTAAATATTTGTCTTATTTTGACTTCTTCAACTTCCTTGGGTTATTATTCATCTTATTCGTTGAATAAGATTTATTACATTTTCTGTTTTTCTTTCAATGGCGCCAATTACTCTTAACTTGTATTTAAAAGAAATTTTTATTATAAATAATTTTATATCTATTTTAAGAAATAAAACAATAAAAAATGATTCTATAAATAAAAAATTTAAGATGCAATAATGCATCTGCATTATTTATTATGTTATGTTGTTTTATTTTCGTTTAATTCAAATGCAAACAATTTCAAAACTAGTTTGAAAAGTCACTTTAAAGCTTCACTAAATGTACATACCTTAGTCCCGATTACTGCCACTGCTTAGACAGTATGAGTCAGATTGTCAGTGTCTTGTATATTAATTGGCATGATGAAATGTTCATCAAATATAATAAATATAATTTTATGTTTTATTTTCTTATCTTGTCTCCGATATTAATTTACACTTTATCGCACTCCATTTAGCTCGTTTTATATTCCGACATTTGATCCGCTTTTTGTTTATCTGCAGTTTTAATCATTTTTTCAAAACTTTTAAGATTACAGTGGACGTGGTTGTATGATTTTGTAGTTATTTTTTGTTCATAATTTTCTTCTATATATTGTCTCCTTGTGCCCAATAAATATAACAGTCAGTTTTATTTTCTCTAATTTTATTTGGCAATTTTTTTCTTCTCTTACCTTTATTCAACTTTCACAGCAGATTTATTTTTACTAGGAGGGCCTGGCGTGCTTCGCTACGCTTATAAATAAAGTTTTTGCGTAGACATTTTGTTGACGTAGATGCAATGATTTCAAAATGTGGTAATGAGAAATGCTAACATATAATTTTTAATTTTTCTTTTTAAATATATGAATGAAAAATAATCAGAACTCTAGCTGATCAGTTCGGATAGATGAAAAATTAGCGATCAAATAAGTTTTCAAGTAAGCTTATTTGATCTCTAACTTATTTGATCGCTAATTTTTCATATATCCGAACTGATCAGCTATTTAAAAAGAAAAATTAAAAATTATATGCTAGCATTTTTCATTACCACTTTTTGAAATCATTGCTTCTACGTCAACAAAATGTCTACGCAAAAACTTTATTTATAAGCGTAGCGAAGCACGCCGGGCCCTCCTAGTAATAATAAAAAAACAAAGGAAAATAATACGTCATTCACAACATTCATTTCACCATTAACACCATAATAATTAAATCAAAGAAAAACAATAATAATAAAAAAACAAAGAAAAATAATATAAACTCACTCTTACCATTATCACGTCGAATCAATTCTATCTTCATCTGACAAATTTAACAAACACATGAATTTTAAAATGATAAATATCACGCGCAATTCATTTCTTCATTCACAACATTCATTTCACCATTAACACCATAACAATTAAATCAATGAAAATCAAAAAAAAATAATAATAATAAAAAAACAAAGAAAAATAATATAAACTCACTCATACCCATTACCACGTCGAATCAATTCTATCTTCATCTGACAAATTTAGCAAACACATGAATTTTTAAATGATAAATACCACGTACAATTCATTTCTTCATTCACAAAATTCATAGAAAAATATTACGTCTATCCACTCCTATAATAAAAAAACAAAAAAAAAATTACGTCTATTCACTCCTAAATCAATTCATAAACTAAATTGAAATTTGAAAAGAAAATATAAAATAGTAAATTTAATTTTTTTTATATTAATTTTTTTAAGAGAATATCTTATCTTATCTTATTAATATTAGAGAATATCTTAAAGCAGGCTACAGACCTTCAATTAATTTGCCAATCGATTGAAAACGAAAATAAAAGAAATAAAATTTAGGGGATTTTTACACTAAATTCTATTTCGTTTGTTTTCATTTTCGAATTGATTGATAAATTGATTGAAGGTCTTTAGCCTGTTTATCGTTTTTGTGAAAAAAAATATATACTTGGGCAATTCCATTTTCATATTGTATATGGGAGGCCGTTAAATTCAAAAATACATTTTAATTCGTCTGTAACTTTTTTATTTATGATCCGAAAAATCCCAAAAATCTTTAAAATCTAAGTTACACTAATATCAGTTAGCAGTGAAAATTTGAAATGAATCAAAATTCGAATAAAAAAGCCTTAGGCTGTACAAAGTTTTTTTTAGCGTATTAATATATAAAATTTTACGTTCACTAATTTATAAATAATTTATATTGAGTTGTAATTTTATGTTAAATTGTTTTTTGTGAATTTATATTCAGTATTTCAATTTTTATTTAAAAAGGACATGTTGCAGTTTTCAATGATTTTAGTGCTATTAAATGGCGATAAGTTAAACGACTCTATAAGAATCGTCACAATAAATTTATATAGCATAATATGCACTAAATAGTAAATTCCAATACATATTAAATTTTAAACAGTTTTTTTAATATAAAATCTTAAAGTTTAAATTTTACATAAATACTATTACTTAACAAAACTAGGCTAGAAATAGGCTTTTAAAAGAGCAAAAGTATTTGAGAATATGAAAAAACTCATTTTTAATAATAAATTAAAAACAAAAATGCGGCAATAATATTCACATTCATCACACTACACCCATTCAATGCCCGCTTCTGTCACCTTGAAATATTATGGGCAGGATTTGTTTAGAAGAGAATGATGTTCTATATACCAAATCTGATTCCGTATAGTATATTTCAAAAATTTGGCTGTGGAGATGGTTGTACGTATTATAATAAGAATAACACATTTTTTGGTGTCAAACGTGATTCCAGTCTTTCAATTCAAGTCTAAGGAATAGGGAAGCAATATTACTAAAATATTCGAATTTCGAAGAAATCTAAATCTCTTCAGGTCAACCAAACAGAACAATTAATCTCCAACAGTTACATTAAATATCGAGAGAAATATTTTTTTGAAATCGATAACAAAACTAATGTAAACATGATTATCTTACTCTCCAACAATAGAAGAACTTTATTTGAATACCGGTATTAATACTTATGAGAACGTAGATTTTGATTCAGCAATTCAACCGGGATACTCAACAGCGAACAACTCTACACAAATCTCATCTTCTTCTTAAACACCACTAGCAGCCGTACTAGATCCACCGAGCAGCTGAACCCTCATCTCTTGGATCAACTACACTCCACTCAGCTACCAAAACTGGTGATCCCGACGTTCCAGGTAATTTTTTTGTATTTTTTAGCAGGGATATATTTTTATTTGCTGAATATATATTTTCAAACATGTGCTTAAAGAAATGTTTATTGTTATCATAACTTTATTAATCGCAATATGCGGTTTAGTCATCGCACAACGATATGCCTTAGAAGCGTTAATGGCTGCAACTCTTCTGTGGCTAATTGCCATCTTAACTAGGGTTTTCCGCCTCTCTGGAAGGATCTCAGCAAAGTCAACCATACCATCAGGAACTGACGGCACTGATAAAATCCCTAAACTACCAAACCTCAAAACCTTACTGAAAGCACTGGTCGCCAAGCGGGTCAAAACCGCCATTGAGCAGATGAATCCAGGAGGTACTTCTTTAAATCCTTCAGCATCTCCCACTCCTGTTCCGTCTTCTCCACCACCTCCAGCTATAACTTCTTTGGCAACTATACCACAAATAAATCATGTACCACCCAAGATCCCTGGTTTGTGGTCCGAGAATTCCAACTTATGGTTCACGATTCTTGAAGGACAATTCTCGGTGAGGAAAACAAAGTCCTAGAAATTGGCGCATTTTTGTTTTAAATTTATTATTAAAAATGGATTTTTTCATATTCTCAAATACATACATTCGTTCTTTTGAAAGCCCATTTCTAGCCTAGTTTTGTTAGTTATAATAGTATTTATGTAAAATTACAACTTCAAGATTTTATATTAAAAAAACTGTTTAAAATTTAATATTTACTATTTATAGTGTATATTATGCACAATTTATTGTGACAATTCTTACAGAGTCGTTTAACTTATCGACACTTAATAGCACTAACATCATTGAAAACTACAACAAATCCTTTTTAAATACAAATTGAAATACTGAATATAAATTCACAAAAAACAATTTAACATAAGATTACAACTTAATATAAAAAATGTATAAATAAGTGAACGTAAAATAAAAATACATTTGCAATGAAAGTTGAATAAAGATCAAAAGAAGGAAAAATTCAGCCATGAATGGCTGAAATACAGCCATGTACTTACACTGAAAGAAAAGTTTATTAGCAATGTGGTTGTGAGGATCAATAAAAGGTTATAGTAACAGACTAGCAGTTATAACAATCAAGATTCGTTTAAGGTAATTGCGATTTGTCCTCTATAACTGAATTTAGTGTTAATAACTCAAATTCGGTTACACTAAATGAATAATTAGTTTGTCGCATGCCAAAAATTCTTTGTTTCTGATTTAGTTGTCACAACTACGGCATTAAGCTTGAAATTGGTATATTCAACCGATTTATTCGGTTACCACAACTAATATCGTTTTTTTATGATTATTTTATTTTGAGTTTTGTTTATTCTTTCTCTTCTTTAGTTTGAGATGTTATCTTTGTTAAAGTAAACATTCCATTTTGGATTGTGTATTTATCGTTCTGTTATATGAATTCTTTGTAAATCGTATTATAAAAAATTGTTTGATTTTTCGAGTGAAGTGTCAATTTTTTGTTTAAATTGTTGAACTAGTTTATTTGAGAATACAATATAAATCAGTTTTGATTTATTTATTGTTAGTGTAAAATGTGGTAAAACTTGTGGTCTGATTTAACATACATTAAATAGAAAGTTTTATAATTTACATAAACTAAATAGAAGAAAAATTTTTCCTGACTATTGTTTTTAGTTTTAAGTAATTATGTGTGGTGATGGTGAAAAAATATCTATAGTTTAAAATGTGATTTGTGGTGCCTGTAAAAATATATTGTTATTCTCACATGTTTTTTTTGTTTAGTTTTACCTCATTTTCTTTTTCTTCTTCTTCCTCTCCCTCAAGTGAAATTATGTCACCTGAAGAAAAATTTAAAAGCTTGGAAACATAACTTATGCAACCTCTCAATGCCATTCAACGCAAATTTTCTTCCGACCTTCTTATAATTTCGGAGTAGATCCAATAGAAAATTTGATTGCTCTCCCATGCGACCTCGGTCCAAGTCGCGAACACAAATGTTTGATGGTATCTGCTACTACCATCATACTTTGGGAAATGCTAGAAATTGTGAATCAGAGTGCAAATATTTTCCAAAGAAATTTAATTCATCTGCCTCAATCTTCTCAAAAAACGATACACGCCAACTGAATGTTTTCTGACACAATAACCTCAAATTCGGTTGTTGTTTCTTCAGTTCAGTTCAAATGTGGTTTTTGAAGAAAAGACAAACGAAATTGAGGTTATTAGGTAGAAAACATTTGGTTGGCACAAAAGGGGTTGTATTTTTCAGTGTAGGATCCATCACATGTAACGACGTGTGATGACAGTCAATCCCAATTCCATCTCCTGGTCCTCGATATTTCTTTACGAGAACGTTTATTCGTTGATACAGAGCCCGAAGTGTCAGTTATTCCCGCAACTGTGAAGGAAAAATTCATCCGGAAATCAGACTTCTTCCCTTACGCAGCTAACGCGACTAAAGTTAGTACTTACGTACACAGTCTCTAAACTTAAACATTGGTCTCAGATGAGCGTTCTGTCAGACCTTTGTTATCGCCGATGTTACCATCGCTATTTTTGGAGCTGATTTCCTTAATAAATACGGCCATTTATTGGACATTAAAAATCGACGTTTTGTAGATCCACTAACCTTCTTCTTCACTTTGGCTAAACTCTTCACTTCTCCAGCACCTTCTCTCCGCACCGTTAATCAAATTTTCGATATTCTCAAAAAATTTAAGAACTTAACTTCCAAAAATGAACTAGCTTAACCTGTAAAACATAACGTGAGTCACGTTATTGAAACGCATGGTCCTCTTGTTTCATTTAAATATCGTCGACTTGCAATAGAGACAAATTCAGAATTTGATGTAATGTTATCCTAAGGCATTTGCCAACCATCTTACAGTCCTTGGGTGTCTCCTCTTCATTTCGTTGCAAAGAAGAACGGCTGTACTGAAGTTCTTGCGGTGACTACCGTGCTTTTAATAATATCACAATTCTCAATAAATATCTTATTCCGCATAAACTGGATTTTTCGCATCAGCTTCATGGATGCAATTTTTCTCCACAATCGATCTCGTCCGCGCATACCATCAAATTCGTGACGCACTTTTACTTTCTGTATAATTTTAGACAGACGTAGTTTAACACCTAAATTAATTTTTAAATTAAGTAGAATTTTTAGAATTCAAAATTTAATATTTTGTTGTCATTTTAGATTTTATTTGAAATTTGAATGATATTTTCTTATATATACGAAAGTCAATGTTTATGCATATTTAACTGATAAAGCGTTTTTAAATTCACCAGATTTGAGTTTTGGATAACTTTTGAATTATTAGGCATTTTTTATGAGCACTTAAACTCAAGCAACTAAGTGAATCATATGACTTTTTTCAATTCGAAAATCCTTGTCATGATTCGAATCTTTTGTACAGACACGCTAGCCAACTACGCCACCGCGGCGCTGGTATTTGATAATCAAAGCTATACTAAAGGATTCAAATCATGGCACTGTTTAGATATATCTTTGAATCCCAACCGAAACACGTATAAGAGAAAAATGGAGTTTTTGTAACGTGATAAAATCTAATGAGAAACTGAAATCCATTCATTTATGTTTTTAGATTTAGGTGTGATTGTTTAAAGTTAATAAAATATAAATTCGATTTAAAAATTTCAATTACCTTTCCTGTTAAATTCAAATTAAAAATAATTCTGCTTAAATCTTGAATTATATAACGTAACTTGTTCATAGAAAAATCTTTATTTTTGTTTATATAAAACAGCTGATCTTGATAAGCAATTATGTTTAAAAAAAATCGTTGTTCCAAATAATGAAATTTGTTTTTCCAGTAAGAATAACTTCGTATAATTAAATTTTGTTTCGCTTTTTCTATTATTTTTGATAATGTATTCAATTTCATATATTAATTCAATAAAATATGTTTAAGCTAAAATTAAGCTAAGTTGAACACAAAAACAATCCCACATAAACAAAACTAAAAAACAAAGGAAATCATCAATAAGATAAACTCAACTAAGGAAATTACTACCTTGTAGCTGCTGAACATACTTTTGATTGCGTATATATTACAAGAAAATTCCGATTCCAATAATTAGTAAAGGAAATAATTTTCAATTGCATTCGACGTCAACAATTATAAACAACATCTGCCTTATTTTTGAAGTTTATGTAAGCCAGTATACAACACATCAAATTTTCGAGATTTATGTAAGCCATTAAACAAAACATCGGCCTTAATTCGAGATTGAGTATACAAAAATATAAGGACTGCCAACAAATAAAAAAATGTTTGAAAAGTTGGAGATATTTGGCTGTTGGAGAATCTCTTCATCAGTATATAAAGTCGTCGAAAATCAAAATTAAGTCTATTCTATTCTATTCTATTCGATTTTCGTTTTGAAGTTGAAAGGAGCGACTTCATTTTTGCAGTTGAAAGGAGCTATTACGAATTGACGAGGAACAGGAAAACTGGAATTGGGAAAATTAGGAATATAAACAAACACGTATTTATTTTTATATTTATTATATTGCTAATTTATTTAATTTTCTGATTTGTCTGCTTAATTAATTTATTTAATTTATTGTCAATTTTTTTTACATTGTGGTTATTATATACGGTAGATTCAAAGGAAAAAATATTGATGTTTTTTGTGTTAAAAATTAAAAAATTCAGTTATAAAGTTATAAAAAAATATAGAAAAAATATTATTTAAATGATTTTGTTTTGTTTATGTTGTTATGTTGTTATGTGAAATTTAATTGTGTTCTATTGTTTTAGTGTTTAGGAAAAAAAAAATTTAAAGTGATAAAGAGAATTAAAACCAGGTAAGAACTTACTTGATAAAGGCCCGTCCCACACCTTCTAAAAATATAAATAGCGTTGTGGCAAAGGTGGAAGTTATATTTTCTCTAAAAAAACCTATATACTAAATGATTTCCTTAATTAATTGAGTTCAAAGGGGTTTGTCGGTTTTGACAACCGAAACGCGCGCTTTTTGTTTTAAATATGGAAACTCGTAAACGTTTTCTAAGCTCAACAAACCGTTTTTATTTAAAATTAGAAGGTGCCCGCACGGCGATGCCCGTGCTTTCCAAATAAGTGGTTAGAAACCGTTTTTTGTTGGAGTAAATACTTTTATAACTTTCTTTAGTGTCATTTAATTTAATTTGTTTTATCAGTTTTATGAAAATGTTGAAAAAATGTAATATTGGTATCATTTGGCAGTCAGCAAGAGCAATTAGGTAAAGGTCTCTAAAGCTTAATAAATTTGCAAAAGAAAATAATGTTAAAATTAAAACACATTAGTACACACAAATGGTGTACACAACAACTTTTATAAATAGATGGCAAAAGAAAAGATAGAGGTTAGAAAAAAGTTTAAATTTTATTTCAAAGACTTAATTCAAATTTAATTCAAATGTTTTGCGATAGTCCGCTTACTATGCGTGTCGCGAAAAATTTGGTGAACGTCCAAAACATTCGTTTATTGTGTGTTACAATTGTCAATGATTTACTCTAAAGCCATCACACTTTCCATACAGAATAGGCACACCGGACACTGGTGCAACTGGTTTAGCGTTCCATTTCATGTTGACTAATTTCAATTATCAATCCATCCAGACTAATTCGTACTATAATATAAAAATAATAATAAAAAGAATAATATCATTTATAAATCCAGACTTATATACTATTCTAAAACCAGTCAAATCACTTCATTTGTTGACATATTTGCATATAATATATTTTACCGATTTCTTCAAACAACCTACATGATGGATGTGCTTTGTCTGTTTTTGAAAATAATGGGGACGCATATTTTCCTAAATAAGTAAGCAAAACACTTTCAACCTGTAGCTTTGATATTATTGTTCATAATGCTTTTCTTCAATACAAATGTTCCATTCAAAACCCCTTATATAGAAGTCTGATTCATATTTAGCACAGTAAAAATCGTTAACTTGTAGCGCCATTTAAAAACTCAATAAAAAAAAATAAAAAAATCGCCATAACGCCATCTGGAAAAACAAAACTCCATATAAAAACATTCAATCAAAAACACTATTCCAATTTTTTGCATATGGTGTATTACAAATGGCGGGAAACAGTAGGACTATGATTAAGGAGGTTTTGCAACATCTTTCAAAATTAATAAGCAAACTAGACGCGATTTACTTGTTTGTATTTAAAGTGAAGCAGTTTTTGTTTAAATCGTGTTTTAAATTAAAAACAATATTCAAATTGTAGGTATTAAAAATTAACTCTATTTTAACTTTAATATAAATTTAACTGAGTATTGTTGCTATTATAGCGTTGATAAAAATTTTGAAATGCACAAAATATTAGGAAATAATAGTTTAATATTTGATTCTATTTTGGATTCAGATAATGATCAACTTTATCAATTATTCATCGGAGGTGAAAGTAAGGTTCGGCCTAACAAAACTGAGACCAATGAGCTTATTTTTAAAGAATTAATCAGAAGCAATGACCTAAAACAAGAAATGATAGCTGCAATTAAAGAGCGAACAGAATTGTTTAGGCAATAGCTGCCAACCAATAAAAATTAAAATATAAAATTTTTCATTATTACGTTTGTATTTAATGTTTTAATTTAATTGTATTAAAATTAAGAATGAATGAATTAAATGAATTTAAAAACCAAAATTTGAATTATATTTAAAGTTAAATTGTATTGTTTGAGTTCCTATGTAGTAAAGAAAATGTGTACCCCACAGGATGGGGTGCGTATGTGGGAGACATTTTATTTCAGTTTCTTTATGAAACTTTGCTATGAGATCCAGGTTAATTAAAAAATGATGGATTCATTCGAAACGCTCAAGGCCTAACTCATTTTTTAGCACAAACAAATCGTAAAATGTAGAGCCATTTTGAAATTAAAGCTCAAATAAAAAAATTCAAATAGTATATTAAGAAACTAGTTTCATAATCGACGATTTTATCGCACGCAATCTGTTTAGAAAACGACCCGCGCAGCAGTTTTCCAAGGATAAGTGCGATAAAACGTCTTATGAAACCAGTTTTTTATACTATTTTTTTTTATTTTGCATTTTCTGTCTTGAAATTTAAAAAAATGTGTATTTTATTAAAAAATAGTCAATTTAAAATTTTGTTATTATTACTAATTATTTTAACTAATTAAAATATTTAACACTAATTTAGATATTCTTATTAATTTTATTTATGTATATAATTATTCGTTTTAATTTTCACTGACGTTTGTATGACCAATGTGACCAACCTTGAAAATGAAAACTTTGCGTATCGTAATGAAGGCCATTTCGATACGCAGTTGGGTATCGAAATGACTTTATTTTAGACGCAAAATAGAAAAAAATATTTAACGTCTCTTGAAAAATAAAACTTATCACATAAAAAAAATTTAATCAGAAACACTAATCCATTTTTTTACATATGGTAATGTTCATTGATTATTGCAAATGGCGTGAATGAATAGGGCTATGAAGAATATCGGAGGTGTTGGTTCCATTGCAAAAACTTGCTGCATCAATGTTGCTAAGAAGAGGAAAAGAAACGCCCTTTTTCTATGTTTGGAACATGTATTACACATATATATAAACCAAATGAAATATGTATTACATATATGTACACCAAACCTAGAACATGTTTGTTGTAAATTAGAAATATTTGTTGCAACATAATGTGTTGGATGCATATAATTGTATATATATCATAAATATATAAATGTATATAATTTTCATCTAAATGAATTTGTTTGTCACATTATACTTTAATTTTTCATTTGAATGATAATTCTTTTTTGCGAAAAAAAAATCAATCAAAGACATCTACGAAATTTAAATAAAAATCCAAATTAAATTATAATCAACATTTAGGCAAACCCTTAAGAAAATTAAAATATATTAATTAAAAAAAAACTAAATTAAATTTTAAAATTTGGCATCCGAGGTGTATTAGTAGTACTTGTTAATTAGTGTACCTGTTAATTACCCTATCCTGACAAAATTTCATACACCTGTGTGCTCCAGATTTCTCTGGAGAGCGCACACAGATAGATAAACACTTTGTTTTATTATTATTTTATGTATTTATCTATTTATTTATTATTTATTTATTATTATTATTATAGATAGAAGATAGATGGAAAGATAAGTTTGATGATTACCACATATGTTATACTTCGTGAGGCGACGAGTCCGACAACTTTTATTCTGCTATTTACCTATAATTTGGCCGCTTTTTCGTTCGGCAGGCTCCGAAAAATGCCGATTGCCCGGGATTTTATAGATTTGCTACCACAATTTTTTTTTAAACTCTGCGGGGTGGGAATTTGTTTTAGAACCCGAGGGTAACCTTTTCGACAAAAATGTGTCTCCGAAAGTCCGACAGTTGACATTTTGGGATGTTTGGGTTGTCGAACTCGACAATAGCAGACAAATTTTTGTCGGACAAGGTGACCTTCGTGTTCTAAACCACCACCTATAGTTAAAAAAAGTTGTAGTAGCAAATTTACAAGATCCCGAGCAATCGGTTTTTTTCGAAGATTGCCGAACGAAAAAGCGGTCGAATCCAGGAAAATGGCAGAACAAAAGTTTTCGACAATCATTAAATGAAATCGACGATGGCCCAGGCACTATAAACGGAATATGTTTTGCAGATTTTGGAGTTTTAGATAGAAAATAACTTTACTTCCAAAATAAACTACATACTAGATGAAAAATAATTTTAATGAAAACTAGATAGAAAAAATTGTACCTGAAATTTTATTACTCTATTGCTAAAAGATTGAAACGAATTTAAAGAAGAATTCAAATTAAACGCAAACGATTAAATAAAAAGTCATCACAATGGTTTAAAAAACTTTTCATATATGGCAGTTTATTTTGTGCCGTTAATTTGTTGTTGTTGTTATCTGTTACAATGTTGTCGTTTAGAAGAACAAATAGAATTTTTCAACACTGTGTTGTCACATTCTAGAATCAGGTGATTTGTTATAGAAGGTTACCAAGGTTATTTACAAATAGAATATTAATATAGAAATGTATATTAGAATTTTTTTGCCAGCGAGTTTTTGACAGATAGGACGCAGCAAGAGATAAAAGATGAGACAAAAAGTAAAACAGAGATGTATTATTTATTTTGGGATAAATTTGTTTTCAAAACAATTATATTAGTTAAATTTCTACTTCTAGTTCGTTCCATTTGTTTGTTGTGATATTTGTTTCCATAGGCGTCGTTATTTTTATTATAATTATTTTTAATTATCAAAATGTTGTTACATTGCCTACAAAATCATTAATATTTTTACTAGTGTTTGGTTTTCTATTATAATTGGTTGAATTTCAATAGTAATTTATTAATTTTATGCGTTTTTTTGTCCATTTCAATGGGACCCAATAGTTTTTTTTTATATTTTAATCGAGACACCGAATATGCAAACTATATGCGCATGTGCAAAAAATATGCGCATAACATACAAATTTTGTGTTCGCTGGCAAAAAATTCTACTATAGTTCGCGTAAAAATCCATACAAATACATTGTTCGCGTAAAAATTTTGCAAACGCAAAAAAGTGAGGTATTGCCGGCGCTTTGCATTACATTTTTGGGAGAATTTATAGACTAAATGGAGAGGTTTTCAAATTAGATTCTAGAAAGTTTTATGGACTAATAGGAACAGTTGGGTTGGAAAATACCAGCTCGTGTTAGATTAAATGCCGGTTTTTTGCAGAAGTTGTAATTATTGAAAAGGAGCATTTAGATCAAATGGAGAGGTTTTCTAAGAAGTTTTATGGACTAATAGGAATAGTTAAGTTGGAAAGCATAAGCTCGTTTCAGTTGTAATTATTGAAAAAGGCGTTTCCTAAATTAAAATGATTTCTGGAACATTTCCTGAATACTAATAGAAAAAATTTGGTATTGATTGATAATATGTCGTTTTTTAGAAAACAGAAAATAGTATATCCCGAATGTGTCTTCGTTTCGCTTAATTTTATTTCGCTTAAATTCATTGGCCTTATGCCAAAATACTATAAAAACCATTAACACAAACCGAAGTCTTGATATCTCAGAGCTATGTTTATTATGGTTAATATTTAAAAAATTTTATTTTTGATAACTGCTAACTATTTTTCACACAGGGAAAGCATCTGTACTGTAGAAAACAATATACCATGGACAGCGGCGTTTAAAGTTAGCTGGTTCAAAACCGAATGTATGAAAATACTCCTATTACTAAAATAGAATGTTGTAACCACCTTTTTCGACGCTCTAGGAAAAAATTAGACTTCCTTTCGAAATGGAATAAGGAGTTTAGTTAGCCGCTTCGACAGATTATACGAAAAGAAACTCCTCGAGTTGTTCGTTCGACGCGTGCAGCAATCAAATATTACCGAATCAACAACGCGAACGGACTACAGGACGCAGACAAAATACGCAATTCAAAAGGTGACTTGCTCAATATTCCATACCATATTTTCGGTTAGTATGACAAAAGTGAACCGTTGCACAGCGAATTCAAAAACTGTCCTACGTTGATTTACCAATAAATAATTTGAACGCTAAACCTGAGTCATATGAGGGGTATCTGAGACATACAAACACTTTTAATTCTGATTAAAAGATAAGTCCAATTTTTCCTTGTGATTTTTCCCGGATATTTTATCATTTACAAACGTTTACCGCGTAAAGTCAAGTATTGCCTGGTACTCACCAACACAGCATCAGTCAAAAAAATGCAGAATCTTTTTCATAGATTTTTTTGAACTAAATATAGCAATAACTATAGCCCATAACTCAAAAAAAATACGCAATTCACAACCTCAACATAATATACAATAAAAACGAACGAAAACAACATAAAACTAAACAACAAACGTACATAACCACAGCCAAACAACAGAAGTGTACAGTTGCAAAGTTATACCTAAATACTAAAATAGCAATACTAAAAATAATTAATGCAAGATTTGTTAGTAAGCCTTATGCTGAGTTAATTGGAATGATGATGGTGCGACTGCTACATTACCCTCCCTTCAGATTTTAAGTGAATTCTTAAATTTTTTGAAAGTCAGCTTTTTACGGTTTACCTATAGGCTTCTGGTTTATTTAGGCGTCTTAGAATTTCAAAAGCCACCTTTACAGGATTTAAAAATATCATCCACAAAAATTTTATTGGTTCTTTGGAGATTTGCAGCATTTGGATCAATAAACCGGAATTTTCTTGGTTGATTTCAACAATAGTAATTATTACGAAGCATGATGCCGAAAACACATTTTGTGAATTTTATTTTAAATTGAATTCGATAACCTTTCAAGCGGTTACCAGGAGGAGTCGACACGAATGATAAGATAAGTTTGAATGAGCCTTTTTTTGAGTAGAGCATTGAGTAGTTGTGAATATATGGTGTTTGATACCTGTCCGAAAAGGTAAATGGTAGTTTTCAATAGTCACAAAGTGTTCAGTCGTTTTGAACTTATTTTTTGAGATGATCCCTCCTATAATAGGTTTATCAAAGTTATCGAACATTAATGAACTTTTATTACGTTGATACATTAGAATTTGCACGTTGGAGTAAGTTTGTGTGACATGTAATTCCACTTTTAATGAAACCAGTATAAAAGGTCGCCACTAGAAACAGTTTCTGCTTTGACTTGGTGTTCTTAAGTTAATATCAAACGTGCCAGCAGCAGGTGATCGGGAACAAACAGGTTTGGTGTCCTCTGGATGAATTTGGATTTGAGTCTCTTTAAAATGAAAAAAATTTGGGAATTTGAATCGTTTTGTGTGTATTTTGCTAAATTGAAGTATTTAAAAGAAGACTGTGATGCATTAAAAAGAAATTGACAACTACTAGACAAACGAGTTTCGAGGCAGCTAACCGAATTTTTATGTCCAAATTGAATGTTTTATCAGTGTAGGGGCTGAATTTTTTTACATAACTAACTGTAAAAAGAGTTCTCTATCACCGTTTAACTTTTAATTCTATGGCTGTTCAAATATTCATACAGATTTGAACTTAACATTCTCTCTGAGTATTTATTTCATTTTTTCAGAAGTATCATCTTAGAAGAAATTCTTTTTTGATTGACCTTCACCTCGAAATTAGTAAAAAAATAAATAAACTTACGATTTATTTCAATTTTATAACTTGGTGTAAATATGTTTGCACACCTGCCTACCCGGCTCAAAGGACCATGGTAAAATAACGTTTAAATTTTATCTGTAAATACAAGTTTATCTTAATAAAAACTATATATGACCAGATTTTAGATATGACCCGCATTGTACGTTCTTAGATATGACCTGCACTTAGACGATACTAACGTTGTCCGATTTAGTCATTCTCTAAACTCTAAAAATGTATACCCATGTCGTTAACAAAAAATAGCCCACCAAATCGCCAACAAACTTAACTTTTACACAAGTATAAGTTTACAGTTATTATAGAATTTTTTTAAATTTTCTATCCACTTCCAAGACATTAAGCTTAATCCAATGATAATAGCGAAAAATAAATAATAATAGAAAAAATTGTAAAATCAAATCTAAAATACTTCTACAGAAATAACAAACGAAACTAAAATTCCATTCGTTTGTATTGTGCTCGTTTCTTTGGAGCAACAACAAAAAACAATGCCAAGTCATGAAAAACAACTTCAAGAAACGTTTCTTGTTTTCATGTTGTTTGTCTTCCTTACGAAACAAAATCATGTGTATTTGACGACATAGAATAGACAGAAACATAATAGATATAATAATAATAATAATAATAACAACAATAATAATAATAAGAAAAGAACAAAAAATTGAAATAGTTTTTTGATTGATGAAAAATAATTTCGTGGTTGATCATCATGATCGTGATTGTGAGAGATGGAGTAAAAGGAAATGATCAATTGATGGATCAATTTTTTCTTTTCATTTTTTTTTTTTACAAACAAATAAGTGAAGTATTTCTCTTTAGATTCGTTTCAATTAGTCTTGATTTAAATTTTTTTTTATTTAATGTTCTAGAAATTTGTGTCTTTTGTCTAATATTAGTTAGGTAATTTTTAAGGTAATAGAAGCAATTTGGTTGATGTTTGTCTATAATAGTTTTGTAAAATTCAAAAAAAAAACAAGAACGACTGAAGATAGATGGATAGCCATTAATTTGATTTCTATTTTGGAATTTAAATCGTTCGATTAAAAATAAAATTGATGAAGAAAAAGTTTTAAAAATTTTAAAAATTGATTTAAATTTGATTTTTAATTTGAACATAAATTATGATTAAATATTTTTTTTTGGAATTTTAATGAAGAAAAAATTATACGATTATGTGGTCAAAATCATTTTATCATTTCAAACACCTTGATTTCAGATTAAAATTTATAACCTTAAAAGATTTAAAATCAGTTCTTTCTTTTTTTCCATACAATGGACCAGGCTTTCCATTTAATTTTTTTTGTTATACAAATTTTTCAAATTTTGTAAAAATTTCAATGCTTTTCATTATTCCGTTAAAATCAAATTTCTACGGTCAATTGTGATGAATTGAAATGATTGTTAATTTAAGATTGAATTTAATTAATGGAGATAGATCAAACAATTGAATTAGGACCAGCATTAATTTAATTTTGTTCTATTTTGATTTATGTCGATTTTTTTAAATTTTTCATTATTTTAAAATAATTGAAATTATTTATGGTTTTTGAAAGCTTTTTAGATGTGGGATCTATTTATTTGATTAATTTGAAAAAAAAATTACTTTAAATTTTCCTTGAATGTGAAAATTGGTCTACGGGGAGATTGTTAACTCATTACATCACACAGTTCAAGACAACGACTAATAACAAAGAATTAATTATGTTTTACAATCCTACAATTTCTTCGACCCACACTTATTTCATATACTACAAACTAATTGATTTAAAAAATTCAAAATAAAATAAAATATCAAGAGAAAAGTTTCAACAACTATCTAACAATATCGCAAACTACTCACCCACTTTACCAATATTTCAAACAAAAAATTATAGAATAAACATCAAAATCTATGAACAGAAATAATTCGGAATAAAATAAACAGATCAAACGAACAGATAGCCTGATTAGTTTCAATTTGTTATTTTATTTTTTTTTTTGGAAACCTAATCGATTACATGCGGTGAACATTGATTGATTTCTATTAATTTCATGTCTTGTCGTTTCTTAGATATAATTTTGGTTTTCTTAATGTATATAAATTGCTACTCTTACACAATATGAAAGAAAAAAAAATTTGATGAAATTTGGTGTTTAGATTTAATAGATAATTTTATCATTTTTCATTTTTAGCAAAATTACCAACTTACATAATAAATCCATCGTGTTGAAATACATAGCCAGTACTTACCTAAAAAGAAAGAAAAATTACGATAAAACAAGTTTTTTTTTAAAATTTACTTTTTTCACAAAGAGGTTCATTTTGGAATAAAGTCATATAACATTTGGATATAAGCCATATTAACATTTTAAATAAAAGTCATATAAATGCAAAACGCATACAAAAAGTGTAAAAGCTGTACATAAATGATGATTTGATAATTTGTTTAAACGAATTTGATTTTTCAAAATTTTTTGAAATAATTTGAAATTTCTTGCTGTGAAACATGGCTACAAATATTTCAAAAATTCAATATTTTTTCACACCAGAATACAGAACTACAAATAATAACAATACAACACAACACAACACAACACAACACAACACAACACAACACAACACAACACAACACAACACAACACAACACAATACAACACAACAAAGCACAACACAACACAACACAACACAACACAACACAACACAACACAACACAACACAACACAACACAACACAACACAACACAACACAACACAACACAACACAACACAACACAACACAACACAACACAACACAACACAACACAACACAACACAACACAACACAACACAATACAACACAACACAACACAACACAACACAACACAACACAACACAACACAACACAACACAACACAACACAACACCACACAACACAACACAACACAACACAACACAACACAACACAACACAACACAACACAACACAACACAACACAACACAACACAACACAACACAACACAACACAACACAACACAACACAACACAACACAACACAACATAACACAACACAACAAAACACAATTCATAGCATTAACATAACATAACATAACATAACATAACATAACATAACATAACATAACAAAACATAACATAACATAACATAACATAGCATAACATAACATAACATAACATAGCATAACATAACATAACATAACATAACATAACATAACATGACATAACATAACATAACACAACACAACACAACACAACATAACATAACATAACATAACATAACATATCATAACATAACATAACATAACATAACATAACATAACATAACATAACATAACATAACATAACATAACATAACATAACATAACATAACATAACATAACATAACATAACATAACATAACATAACATAACATAACATAACATAACATAACATAACATAACATAACATAACATAACATAACATAACATAACATAACATAACATAACATAACTTAACATAACATAACATAACATAGCATAGCATAACATAACATAACATAACATAACATAACATAACATAACATAACATAACATAACATAACATAACATAACATAACATAACATAACATAACATAACATAACATAACATAACATAACATAACATAACATAACATAACATAACATAACATAACATAACATAACATAACATAACATAACATAACATAACATAACATAACATAACATAACATAACATAACATAACATAACATAACATAACATAACATAACATAACATCATATCATAACACGTCCCTATGAACCCTATCATGTCACTGATTTTCGATAGCAAAAAGTTCACAATTGTTTTAACCTGATAAACGATGAAAGCAAATTGCATTTCTTTCACTTCTGGCAGGACATCAAAACTACGATGCTTCCAGTCTTATAAAATGGTTTCATTTTTATCCATTTCAGAACATCTTTTTATCTATTTGTATGGTAAGAAACATTATTCCGACAATATCAACGGTATCAGATCCATAAAACAATTGTCCTAATGGTTGGTTTTATTCATTGCCATTTGTTTTTACTTAAATTGCATCAAATGTGAATATTCTGTATTTTTTGTGCTGAATATACACTTTCACTTAAAAAAATTACTCGAACGTATACATATATTTGCAAGACAAGATGTAAAGAAAGTTAAAAAAAATATCCTTTAAGGATTAGAAATAGTCGATTTTTTGTGTGTTCGTTTAGATTTACTTTTTATAAATGATGTAAATATATTTGAAGCAGATGTGTTTTTTGTGTTGTTTTTGTCATCGTTAAAGGTTTCAAGATATAAAATCTTTTAAGATTAATATCTTATTTGCTTAAGGGGGACCTTATGGTTCCTAGATATTTTAAGTGTATAGAAGGATATGTATATTTTTTTTTCGTTTTATTTATTTTTGAGAAATCCGAGAGCAAAATATAAAATTCAAGTAAAACAAAATGACAATGGGTGAAAGGTTTTTCTGTTGAAATGTAACCATTCTCTGTCGCCGGTCGTCTTCATTAAACTTAAATCTATCATATTCAATTAAATTGTAATTTAAATCCAAGCAATTGATTACCATTGCCATCATCGTAATTAAATAAAAATTTGTTTTTTTTCTGTAGATTAAATTTACCTTTAGTATAGTTACTCTATGCGAGTACAAATCAATAAAAATTGTTCAACAAGTGTTTCGTGTTTTTTTGTTCTATAATTATTTTAAAATTCAACAAACCTATGTTTGTCTGTATATACCTTCGAAACGAATAAGGATTACAGTCGATGAAACTGAATGTATAATAAAAAAATTACTGCAAAATGGATTTATACTGGCGAATCAATAATAAATTAAATTATTCACTGTATAAAAACGCTATAAAAACTAACTGCATAATGATAGATAGAAATTTTATTGTCCTAATTGTATGTCCTAATAAAACGTTTAATGGTTTCTTGGACATAAATAAAGGTAAACTAAAACAAATCAGTTTCAAAACGCTCGATTTGTGGTTACGAGGCAGTTAATGTTTCATTTTCACATCCAATCCATCAAGTTTTTAGTATTCATACCACAATTATAATTAACCGATGTCTAGTTAATTATAATTGTGGTATGAATTGTGGTGCGAAAATAAAATTAAACAACAAATTTAATATTATTTTTAGCAAAACTGCATTTACGATTTTAATTATATACAAAACTAATGCATTTTGACATATTTAACTGAAATTATTTTAAAAGTTATAAATACAAATGTATTCTTGTCACAATTATGGGGATATACTCCATGACCCAAAATAACCCCATGACCCGTTTTTCTACAAGCTCTGAGAATATTAATTTCCTCGTGTTGATTCGATATGGTTCGATTGTTTGGTATGTTGCCGTGGTGTTAAAATTGTCAAAATATTTTTGAATTCTCCTGTATTAGATTTATGCATTTTCATATAATTAATTTACATCAATTTCGTCTGGACTGCTTTTTCGTCTGGACTACAAGTGTTTACCCTCATAAGTATCACCATGAGTATGATAATTTTCTCAAAAATTTATACAAATTATTTCGGAGTGGGGAGGGGTGAAATAAAGCTTTTTTGACACAAACGAGATGGGTGTCAAATTTCAGACCGTCTGGCTTAGAACTACTGATGCTATCGATTTTCCTGGGTTTGGACTGTATGACCTTTTTAGAGAATTGCTGATGATTCTCGGAGAAGATGGTGTGTGGACCAGTTTTTTGTGTAGGTAGTCGTTCTTGTGACAGTTTAGCTAATATTGACAAGTAAGTAGATTGTTGTGCGATTTCTCTGGCAGAATATGTTTACACGTGTAGATGGTCTTGGTTTACCATTAAGTGACACCCAGTGTGATCACACAGTGCAGCATTTTGAATTGTTTGAAGCCTTTTCTAGCAAACTTGACTCAGTCACGGTGACCAAACCAGAAGATTTTTTAGAATTTTGTGGTGCACAGTTTTTGAGTTATTGTCAAAAAAGAGCAACTTTCAACTTTCAGACTTTCGTTCCCCACACTACGTTTCCATGCTAATTGACAGAAACATTTGAAAAATTCACAGAGATAAGAAGTTTGGTAAATTTTGAACAAAAATTATAGCGAAGTTTCAAATAATTACCTTTCAGTGTGTTTAGGGGATGGGAGTGCGGAGGGTAAAAAACCTTTTTGGTTCCAATTTATGAAACAATACAATTTTAGGATTTTGTGATACACAGTTCGATTTTTTTTAGTTTATAAATTATTAAATATAATAATTTAACTAAATGAATATTTTTTTTAGTAATTTTAATTTTTGTTGGTTAAATATGATGGATTTTTCATGCAAACGTTTTACGTTGTCATCACACAGTTGAAATCTTTTTATTTTATCACATACCAACTGTGAGGTAACTAATGTTGGATGAATTCTGAATAATGTTATATATTCCATTCTATCGTAATAAAACATGACAAATCGTAATAAGTATATTCAATATCTAATTTCTTTTATAGTTGTAAAAAAACCAACATCTCATCATTAAACTTAACCAAATAAGTGAGTTGAGTGGCTTAGTAGTTAACACCCTCGACTTTGACCTTTAAAAAAACCTGGGTTGGACTCCCATCTAGATCACAGTATTTTTAAGCATAACAATAATAACCATCAACACTCCGATTCTCCAACTAAACTCAACTAATATAGTTTAAAAATTGGAAAAACTATGAACTGATCATCCACATGAAACTAATCGATTAATATTAAGTCTAAAGTGAAACTCGACCATATAAATTCGAATGAATTGATGAAATTTTAATACAAGTGAAGGCAACTTGTAGACTATATGGAACATATACGGAACAACAAAAAGTACGGAAGAAACACAAAAACTGAATTTCAGTTTGCTATTAATTATTATTATGAAATGAAAATTATAAAATACGTTTTGCCTTTCGACATAAATAAGAGTAAGTTTTGTCTACATTAGGATATAAAAAATCAGTTTCATACCTCCTGTTATGGTGTCCTATAATTCTCACCATGTAGAGTTTGGGAAACCTTACAACGAAGACGGAATACAGAATGTGGGAACAATTTGAGTTCTATGTAAATATGTTAGCAAAGGAGTTGGGGCTTGACAGTTACGTCTAACAGCAAAGACTAACTCCGGAGCGAAACACTTTTTCCATTCTCCATCTGTGATTCTACAACGTTACATGTTTTGCATTAACATAATTTTACATTGTTATACTAACAATACAAATAACTTTTTGATCGCCCTCGATTCATCAAAAATGCATAACTTCATAAATTTTTTGTTGATTATATATTTACATCATCTTTACATGGATATTTTTAGTTTTTTTATTATTTCTTTTGTTTTAATAAAAACGAAACAAAAGAAGTGAGAATGTATGAACTCATTTCGTTCTATAAGAAAACCTGAAAACTCTAAATATTTATGATCGTTTTAAATTTCTTTCGATGTATGAATTTATATTTACAAGAAATGCGATGATGGTATGATTGTAGTTGGTAAAGGATGATCCCTTTTTTGTTTATATCTTTCAATCAGGTGAAAACAAAGAAAATATGTATTTGATGAATCAATCTGTGGTTTTATGTTGTTGTTTCTGTAATTGTATTAATAATATCGACAGCTACAAAACGAGAGGATGCTTATGAAATCAACTTTTTTCTACCTCGTTTAGGTTAAGAAAAATGCTATTTATAGCTACGTTTTTGAAAATGTTTTTTGAGTCGTGATTTATATTTCGAAAAGAAAAAATTAAATTCCTTTTTGATAAGTCGGGATTTAATATTTAAGAAAGATAAAAAATCAACTTACTGGAGTCGATTCTAAAAAAAAACGTGAAATTAAAATCAAGCCGTGAGTTATTATTTTCTCGATTTTTAAGTTGTACTATGTATGAAAAAAAGAGAAAATAAAAATAATAAAAATTATATTTGGAAATCATAATAGATGAATTAAAATTTAAAGAAAAAGAAATAATAAATTTTATTTTTAGAAAATCATAGTGAATGAACAGAGATTAAAAATTATATCTATTATTTTGATTTGAGTTATATTTTTTGGAATGTTCTACAAGTTCATGGTGTTATAAGTGCATTATTTAAAAACAGAAATAAAAACGGAAATAAAACGGGCAAAAATATTAAAGAAAAATTGTGTTAAGTGGTAATTATAAATAGTTTATAGTTTCAAAATTTTCTTCAAACCAATATAAAATTCTTGCTATTCGCTTGATAATAATAATAAATGGTCGGTTGAGTTACTGTTGTTGTTTAAAAAAACTTAGCTCGCCGGGTGCTTCATAAATATATAGAAGTGCCAAAATTGTTAATGATTGTTTAAAAGAAAACAACAAAAAAAAGAGGGATAAAGAAGTTTATCGGGTACCTCGGGCTTAAACAAAAAAAAAGAAACGAACAACGAAAAGCAAGAATAGCATTTACAAATCATTAATTTCAAGCATTAAAAATAGTTATGGAGGACAAACAAATCGGACAAACAGAGCGATACACAACAGGGAAAACACCTATCAACATATTAAGTTAAGTTTTTTTTGTCTAATTTTTTTTATTATAATATTTTTCTTGGTATCTTTTTTTTGAACTAGTTTGTGAACATCATGGTCTTGTAGATTAATTTTTATTAGAGATTTTTTTTGGGCAAAGGCCATATCGGGTTTTTTTTTATTCATTTTAAATGTACATCCTGGCATAACTATTCCAGTAGTATAGTTATTACAGTCCTTTTTCTTGTGAAAAACCAGTGTCATTGAATAAAAAATTAAAGAAATTATTTCATAATTTTACAAATAAAATCTTTTATTTTTATCATCGCAAAAAACTAATATTTCCGTGAGATGAAAATGTTTTTCGTACGAGAGCTTGCCTTACTCGACGCTAGCGCTTCTCATGAACAAATGTTCACTTACGAAATGAAATAATGCTTCGTGTTATGAATCAGTTGTCTCTGAAATAATTTCTTCAGCGTTGAAAATGTATTTTACCGATTCAATGCTGTCGATGTAGTATTTTCTTGTTCGTCTTTCCCATATTAAACAAATCAGTTCAATGATTTTGTTGTTTCATTTTTTTTTTTTGATAATTGAAGTGAAACTTCTTTATCGGCGTATGAAGAAATTTTAAAGCAGTGTAAAAAAAAAGTCACGATTTTCGGTTACGCGCCATGTTGTTTTTTTATAGATTTTAATTTTGTTTTGGTAATTTTTTTTTATTTTTTTTGTTATAAATAAGAAAATTAAAAATAAGAAATTTTTTGTTATCAAAATACTCGTAAGGCAATGAATATTATGAAAGATAAAAGCTTTATTTTCTATTGATTATTGTGGTTTGTTGTACGGTTATGTAGAAAGCAAAAAGAATTTATATTTGTTTTAAGATTTATTGTTGACGATTGAGAGTATGGTTGGTTGGTAAGAAATATCTTATCAGAATTGATTTTTAAAATAAAATAAAAGGAAAAGATTTAAAAGTTTTTATATTGGGAAGGACTTAAAGCGGCTTTAAACATAAACAAAGAAAATTATGTTGGTGGTGTAATTAGTAGTAGGTTTTGTGGTATGAGGAGTTGAATTTAAATATAATTACTTTACAATGTAATCTTTTACCGTGGGCAAGATTTAAAGAAGCAGAAACATTCATAAAGTTTAATCTGAAAATGTTAATTGTGAAAATATTTTCCAAATTAATTTCAGATTATTGAGAGATATAACGTATAAAAGTATTTCGAAATATTGCTGAAAACTCTTTGGCGGTTAATAAACAAATTTATAATTCAACTAACAAAAGAGTTGAAGATTCTTCAATTTTTCCAAGTAGTAAAATTTCCAAATCAATTCGAAAAGGAAGTACTAGCAACGAAAAGTGATATGTCATAGAGAAGTTTCATTTCTTACCTGTGTACTCTGGTACACACACACATTTTTTTTACTGATATACTGGTACCCTGTAGAGTCGATAGGAATTAATTTTTTGGATTAACTTATTCAATTAATTGAATATTTGTTTTAAAATAAATTAAAGTTGATCTTTTAGTGATACGTTTAGATTAAAACCTATAATTTTCAATTATTGATTGAAATGAAAACACCTAAAATTCTAGTTTGATTTAGTTTAAAGAAATGTGTACCTGTATAGTCATACTACTACTAATCCTAGGTGTGTTTCACAAAAGTTTAAAAATCAGCCTAATTTATGACTGAAAGAAAAGTTTGATAACGAATTTTTTTACTACTTTGCATCAACTTTTTTGAGTATTGTACTGTATTGTTGTTCATTATGGTACAGCAATCGACAGAACCGTTGGCGTAACTTTTTCGTTGTTGTAGTGCATATTTAACAATCGCCAGGAGCATTGGCGCATCTTTTAATTATTTCTGATCATAGGACATTAATGGAATGAGTGAAACATTTTAATTTGTAAATGTAGTCATCGTAGCTAAATTGGTGTGGGTGATGATCTTGGTTCTTCTGACATTGGGATCGTCAGAGTCCCTGTTCTTTACTCATTTGAATCAGTCTTCTTGTTAAACTTTTGCACACACTTCAGCATTTGTTCTGAACTGACGAATAGTATACTCGAATTCACACACTGAAGGTAGTTGGAACCATCTTAAGGCACGCCGTACCTGTAAAGTTCCTGATAGTCATTCAACTATCAGGAATGCACAGTGTTCATTACACTTGGTCCAGCGGTCCAACTTGACACTAAAAAATAAAATCGAATGTTTTTGTGTTTCATATTATGATGAGCTGGCATCGATGTCTAGAATACACAGCACTTTAAATTCTAGACCAGATCACTTATATTAACACTGGCACCATTCGCTTACAGAAAAACGAGTCCCATCTGTAGTTTATTTCATATCTGATCTGTAGAATGTATTTTCCATCTTTAATTATTTTGACTAATTGTTTAAGAAACGTAAAGGTAATGGCGAAAAATTATTTTGGAATCATGTTAAATTAAGTAACCTCGCGTACATCGCGTAACAGAAAAGGAATTTAATAATTGTTCACAAAAAACATTTACTGGCTCATATTTGTTGTCAACGTAAATAGCCGTCCAATGTGTGTCCGTCCTTTGTACGAGTACAACAGTTATACGAAAAAAAAATATAACTCAATATATTTGCTTATAAAACTTTCACATTCGTTCATTACAATTATTTTTTTAAATACAATTTTTAAATTTTACAAGTCATTCAATACGAGTTTGAATTTTTTTTTTGAATTCATTCAATTACTTTGATGAGTTTGCAATTTTTTTATTCAATAGTAAAAATATTTTTAGGTTAATGAGATGGAATCCGCAAAACATGTGCAAGAGGAATGCATTGTAACAAATACATAAAAGGTTTCTTCTTTCGCAAAGCGATTGAGTGCTTTTGGGTTTATCTATTTTATCTATTTCTTGCCTACACTGTCTTCGGACCCATGTCAATTTGACGCAATGATGAAATAATTTTTTTTTAAAAATAAGAATAGAATATTTGTTGAAAAACAGAAAAAATAAAAAATTAGAAAAATGGTAACTAAGAAAATTATTAAATCAAGCAAAGGTAAAAGTTAAGAGAATAACAAAGGTAGAAAGACAATTAAAAATAAAAATTAGCAAAAAGATTACTGTTACAAAAGCAAAACAAAATAAAAATGGCATATTAAGAAAATATTAAAATAAAAGTTGGAAAATTGAATAAATAAAACTTTTTCAATAGAAAAATTAAAATTTTCGAAATTCTAACAATTTCAAATTAAAAAAGTCAGAATATTTTGAAATTTTAAAGAATTTTTAAATATTCTAAATATTCGATTGGATCGTTAGGTTTCGTGAATTTTTCTACAGTAAAAGAAACCATAAATGTGTGACGGCGACCATTATCAACACTTACATACCTCAAATCTCAGAAAAAAAAAAAACAAAAAAATCTATTTATCTTCACACTCATATGTAGACGAAAAACCAACAAAAAACAATTTTTACAATCGATAATAGTTTTTGTTAAATTTTCCCCAAAGGATTCTTGTTTTTTTTCGGATTTATTCTATAATCAGAAAATCAAAATGAAATTTGCTTTGTCGTTTGATTTTTTGTCTTCCTATTTTGATTATATTTGTTTCATCCCATTTTTATCCTTTCTATTAACTACTTATTGTTCGTTTCTTATACAGTATTTGATTTTGTTTTGTGATTTGGTTTTTTTTGTTTTTCTAATTTTTATCAGATTGATGAAAATATATACCAAAAGAAAACAATAAAAAACAAGAAGAAAGAAGATAAAAAAATATGTTGATTAGGTTAATAATGTTTGAGTGTTAAAAACCAGTATGGTATAATTCTCGAACAATCTTAGACGGTTTGATACTGAAGAGTTTAATTGTAGTAGTAAAAGTATTAAAATTATACTTTTAGAATGGAATAAAAAAGGAAGAAAAGAAAAATCCTGTTCACTTTTTGATTGGTTTGTGCAAAATTTTGTTGTCCATCACATCATAAAACTTGGTTGGCATAATCTTGTTAGCATGAAATGAGATACATTATTTTGCTCGGGGTTAACCAGGTGTTGACACTCAAGACTTAAGCTTGACTTCTTCCTTTGAACCACCGCAGTGGTGTTTAGTGTCGCCCAATTCTGCTACATGGTGTGAAGAGTGAACTATCTTGTTGGTGGGAGAGTTACAATCTCAGAACATACAATATTGTCCATAACAGCATCATGATTAATAATGCTTTCAATAATATCAAGAAGTTTAAGATCATATAAATTGTCACGAATATAAGCACATGCTACAACATGAATTGTCCCAGCATTCAAACAAAAGAAGCAAATTTTTTGTAGTCTCCAGCAGATTTAATTAATCGTGATCTTCTAAGATCACACAAAAGAATAACAAATTATTTAAAAAAAATACTTGTTGCTACTACCAACAATAAACCCAAAATAAAGAAAAACCAAATCGTGACGATTTTCATGACTCAAAACAAAAATTCACGAATTCGTATGAAAAAAAAAAAATTATCGTAACATAATACCAACAAAAAGAGGGCAACATACAGAAAATATTTTAATCGATTTTAACCAATTTAAAATTATCTCCATAAATTGATCGAACCAACCAACTTAACAAAAATTAAGAAATTTATAATTTCAACAGTAAAAAAACTATTTGATCGTGAAACGGTTTATGAAGAAATTGATCTTTCTAGAAGGGGAGAACTAACTGCACGTTTTTTTCTTAACTACTTTTAACGATGTCTTAATTAAAAGTTGTGAGCCTGACAAGCATAAATCTCTATGTTACGTTTTTGTGACGCCTTTTACTTACTACCTCACCCGCATCTTATTATTTAATTTATGAATGAATTTAATTTTTTTTATTTTTAAATTAAATCTAAGATAAAATTATTTTTTTATTATTTTCTTTTTGTTGTTGTTTATGTTTTGCAAAATCTAGATTACAATCAGAAACACGAATAAAGAAGTTAAATGATCATTAATCTATGTTGAGTTAGTTATTTTATTTTTTTTATATGTACGAAGATCATTGCACGATTGAGGATCAACATCTGATCTGATTGTAAAAGTTAATTTAATCAAATGTTAGAATTTTTAACGAAAACTTTTGTTCAGGTTTATGATATAAAGATTGATGTAAAATGATTTATTGGGTTAAAATGTTTAAAAATGAGATAAGTTGGCTTATATGTGTTTTTATAAAAGTTGATATTTGAAGAGAACGAAAAATGATCGAATTAACAGTAATTCAAATTCTACCAAAAAAGAAAACAACCCTTCTAGAAAGAGATATTTCAACATAACCGATTAAGCGAAAAAAAATGTTTTAACTGTGGCATAGGGGGCGGTTGAAGCAAAGACGGCAGAAGGGTGTTTTTACTATCCATAGTGATGTTTTTTTATTAAAAATATTTTGACTTGACTTGGCATCGAACCCTTTGTTATTTAAGTATCAATCCAGCTTCCTTATCAAAAGGCCATTCAACAAGAGCTTACAAGCTTCGAATATTCACCGCAATCTTTCGCAACAGCGGTATAATAACCATAGGTTGTATAAGGTCGTTTTATACGCCAATGTCCAATTGTAACAGTGGTTTGCCCATGATTATTTTTTTTCGGGCGAGGGATTATTGGGGATAACAAGATTTGCACATTGTAGGACACTACTAGCACAAATTTATGATTTCAAAAATAGCGGCACCAAGTTATTGAACATTGATTTCTACGACATTCCTTGCAAACCCTCGATCATTTTTGTTGGAAGAAACAGTTTGTTCACAGATAAAGATGCCATATAAATCTTAATACTTAAAATCACTTGTTTTTTCTTCGTGTTATTTTTTGATTAATTCTTTTGCTGCACGACTCTTTTCTTTCACAAAATCTAAACACTATCTCCACGAGTTCGTACAAAAATTCAAGCCAAACGTTTCCCAAACATTTTTTATGCTTGTTCTGCAAAACAAAACTTTTATTTTTTAAACAAAAATATTATTTTTCCCAAAAAACAAAGGAAGTTGATTTTTTATTCAAAAAATAAATGTTGCTAAAAATAAGAATGGCTTGAAATCTATGTAAGTGGAGTGAAAAGTCTTTCGAAAATAAAGTTTGATAAGGAAACCAAATTACATTTATAGGAGCTTACTCCGAACGTTACAAGGGATAGGAAGCCTACCACTACCAATAACTTCCAAGCCATCAAACCCGATTACAACTGTCCAGATTACCCAACCTGACAAAAGTCAAGCAAAATTATAAAAACTATCGAAATCATCTCAACTAACAAGATATAATTTTTTTCTCTTCCAAAAACTTTAAATTTTATTTCTATCAACAATGTCACCAAATATCTCAAATTTTAACTTTATATTTTATAGCGTTGTTATTTTATGTTTCCATTTTCAAACACATAAAAACCACCTAAGTACCGGATTACATTTTTGTTATTGACAAAAAAAATTGAACTTTTTTGGCGACGATTCATGTAGCAACATAGTTTCGGTGATAAAAAGGATAAACCTGAAAGTTCAATATACTCGAAACAATCGTGTTAGGTAGAAACGAGGGTATGTTTGTATCGATTTGATTTGACTGATCAAAATAAAATTAAGTTCAAGGTGGTTTTGTTGTGGCATATTTGTTAATTAAAATCAAAAGGAAATTGAACTTCCTACATATAATACTTTAGTGTGTTCTTTTTATATCTTTTTTTATCTTTGAAGTTGTCTATTCTAAATCAACCAATTAGTCAATATTTTTTGTGTATATCTAAAAATATAGTCATGAATTCTTGTAACGACAAAATAAAAGTAAGAAAAATTCCTTAAATGAAAAACTTGTTTGGTTTCATATTGGTCAAAAGACGAAAAAAAAATATGTTAAAAAGTTAGACTTATTTATTTAAGAAAATATTATAAAAATAATCTTATAAGTTTTGTATATTATGTACAGGAAAGGGAAGTTTTACAGTGACTCTATCAATTAGTCATGATATAAAAAATTTGATTTAATATTTTCATAACCTGAATTTTATTTTTAATTCTATTATAAAAATTATGATTTACGTATGTTGTAAGTAGTTTGAGTTACAAATATCCGATTACGAGTTGAAGGAAATCCAATAAACATAACTGAAATTAAAACTATTCTGAATCATTTTTAATTATTTGGTTTAATGTTGCATATATAAGTAATTTCATGAAATATTTTAAGATTGGCAAAACAATAGTAGTTGAGTTGAAATTGAATACAGAAGTTGGATAGATCTGGCATCCAAATCGGACAACGGTCATTTTTCTGTTCAACTCGGTAAATTGGATGAAGCAAAAACACGAGCGAATGAATAGCTATAGGAAATGATGCACCTTTGAAAAATCGACAGAAATTTAATAATCAAAATGTCGCAGTTGAGTGAAATGTTAAATTGAACAAACTGGTAGATCATTTAATAAAAGATATAAAGAACATTTGCTAGTTTAGAATTTTTAAAAGGTTAACATTTTTAAGTTAAGAAAAATTAAAGTTGATATTTTATAAACGTTCATAACGAAAATTAATTTTAAAAACAATTCATAACTTCGCCACCTGAAGTAAAACATACATTAACCCAAAGTCATATCATCGTTTTCCAATAAACTATCTCAAAAACTCAATTAATATATACACAAGTTATACATTTCTTTATTTAATTTAAAATGCATGCAAAATCTATTATAATAAGAAAACGATAAAAAAAAGTTAAGAGTAACATGAAATTAAAAGCGACAGTTAGAAAAGTAAATAAAAAATAAAAATGTTCGCAAATCAAGAAAACACATAATTTTTTTTATTTTATCGCGTGCTGTCATCCACTTATCTTCTTTTTTTATAACTTCATGTTGCATAAATCACTACAAAACAACTATCACCGATAAAATTTTTCATTAGAATTAATTAATTTAAATAAAGGAGATAGCATAACTTCAAACCATACCTTTGAATTGAAAATATTCCAATTACTTCTTTACTTACTTGAGTTTAATTGATCTCAAAAATCCAAAATAAATTTAAATTCCTTTAATGTAGTCTAATGTTAATACATATAGAACTACAAATTGACCAAGTGTCAGCCATTGATTTCACATTGATTGGAAACAATCAATAATGACTATACAATCGTGACTTAGGATGTTAATTAGAATAGAAATGTTCCCCATTCTATGAATTCACACAAAGTACTGTCTAGAAATTTAATGCAAAAAATCCCATATAATGTAAAAGCATTTCCATAATATGGAGTCTAATGACAGTGGAAAAATTCAACTTAAGTAAAAAATAATTAAGTGATGAAAAAGTTTCAACTTTGAAATTGTCATCGCCTCAACGGCGTAATCGATAGCGTGTCTGCCCGAAGATTCGAGCCGGGCACTGACGAGGGTAGGTTCGAATCCGATCCGAAACACGTAAAATGTGAATTGTAGTTTTTTTCTGAGAAACTTCAAACCATACCTTTGAATTGAAAATATTCCAATTACTTCTTTACTTACTTGAGTTTAATTGATCTCAAAAATCCAAAATAAATTTAAATTCCTTTAATGTAGTCTAATGTTAATACATATAGAACTACAAATTGACCAAGTGTCAGCCATTGATTTCACATTGATTGGAAACAATCAATAATGACTATACAATCGTGACTTAGGATGTTAATTAGAATAGAAATGTTCCCCATTCTATGAATTCACACAAAGTATTGTCTAGAAATTTAATGCAAAAAATCCCATATAATGTAAAAGCATTTCCATAATATGGAGTCTAATGACAGTGGAAAAATTCAACTTAAGTAAAAAATAATTAAGTGATGAAAAAGTTTCAACTTTGAAATTGTCATCGCTTCAACGGCGTAATCGATAGCGTGTCTGCCCAAAGATTCGAGCCAGGCACTGACGAGGGTAGGTTCGAATCCGATCCGAAACACGTAAAATGTGAATTGTAGTTTTTTTCTGAGAAACTTCAAACCATACCTTTGAATTGAAAATATTCCAATTACTTCTTTACTTACTTGAGTTTAATTGATCTCAAAAATCCAAAAGGAGATAGCATATATTATTAAGGTATTGTCATCAGCATTATCAAGACAAATTTGTTTGTAATGGAATCAATTTTTTACTATGCTGATTTATGTATGGACTGGTCGACACCGGCACTTGAAATCTAAAATGTAAAGCTCGTTTTATATTTCTCTTTAAATATTTACAAAATTACAACAAACAACAGTTACTAATAGTAGTCAGGATGGATATTATAAACAACAGTTGCCGATTTAAGTAGTTCAACTCTTCAGTTTATGGAAAATAAATCAAATCTCTTTTGTTATTAATATTCTTTTATAGTGTTTGCCTGCTGTTTTAACTTAAAATATCAAACTAGAAAATACTGAAATCATTTTCCAACTCTACTTGGTTAAACATTCTGTAAGTCGTAGTATTTTGTTCTAGTAACAATAAGGTTATAAACAAATTCAACACTAGTTCAAACATTTGAACTATTTGAAGCATTTAAAACATTTGAAAGATTTGAAATATTTCGAGCATTTGAATTATTGGAAGCATTTGAAACACTTGAAACATTTATATTAATTGAATCATTTGAAACTTCTGAAACATTTAAAACAATTGAAACATTTGAAAAACTTGAAACATTTAAATCATTTGAAACATTGGAAACTTTTGAAACATTTGAAGCATTTAAGACATTTGAAACATTTAAAACATTTTAAGCATTTGAATTATTTGAAGCATTTGAAACACTTGAAACATTTGAACATTTGCAACAATTAAAACATTTGAAACATTTAAAACAATTGAAACATTTGATATACTTAAAACGTTAGAAACATTTGAAATAATTAAGTATTGATTGAATTGAATCAATTGAATCATTTGAAACTATTGGAACATTTAAACCAATTGAAACATTTGAAAAATTTGAATCATTTGAAACATTTGAAACATTGGGAACATTTGAAATATTTAAAACATTTGAAACATCTTGAACTAAACGTTCAAACATTTGAAACTTTTGAAACATTTGCAACTTCTGAAACATTCAAACCATTTAAAACATTTGATACATTCAAAATATTTCAAACATTAGAATTATATGGAGCATTTGAAACACTTGAAACATTTGAACATTTTAAACATTTGAAACACTTGAAACATTTGAATCATTTGAAATATTTGAAATAATTAAAACATTCGACATTACAACATTTGAAACATTTGAATCATTTGAAACATTTGAAACATTTGAAACATTTGAAACAATTGAAACATTTGAAATCTTTAAAATAATTAAAACATTCAAAACATTTGAAATAATTAAAACTTTTGAATCATTTGAATCATTTGAAACTTTTGAAACAATGAAAATAATTGCAACATTTGAAACATGTAATATATTTGAAACATTTGAAACATTTGCAACATTTGAAACATTTAAAAATATTGAAACAATTGAAATAATTAAAACGTTCGAAACATTTGAAATAATTAAGCCATTTGAATCAATTGAATCATTTGACTTTTGAAACATTTAAAACAATTGAAACATTTGAAAAATTTGAACCATTTGAAACATTTGCAACATTTGAAACATTTGGAACATTTGTAACAATAGAAACAATTGAAATATTTAAAACGTTTGAAACATCTTAAACGATTATAACATTTGAAACATTTGAAACATTTGAAACATTTGCAACATTTGAAACATTTAAACCATTTAAACATTTGAAACATTTAAAACATTTGAAACATTTGAACATTTGAAACATTTGAATCATTTGAAACATTTGAAACACTAAAAACATTTGAAACATTTGAAATATTTGAAATAATTAAAACATTCGACATTACAACATTTGAAACATCTGAAACATTTGAAACATTTGAAATAATTAAAACATTCGAAACATTTGAATAATTAAAACATTTTAATCATTTGAAACTTTTGAAATATTTAAAACAATTGAAACATTTGAAACATTTAATACATTTGAAACATTTGCAACATTTGAAACATTTAAAGCATTTAAAACATTTAAAACTTTTGAAACATTTCCAACATTTGAAACATTTGTAACATTTGCAACATTTAAAACATTTGCAACATTTGAAACATTTGAAACATTAGGAAAATTTGACACCTTTGAAATAATTAAAACAATCGGAAAATTTGAAACATTTAAAATATTTCAAAGATTTGAATTATTCTAAGCATTTGAAACACGCGAAACATTTGAACATTTGAAACAATTGAAACATTTGAAATATTTGAAATAATTAAAACATTCGACATTACAACATTTGAAACATTTGAATCATTTGAAACGTAAGAAAAATTTGACACCTGTGAAATAATTAAAACATTCGGAAAATTTGAATTAGTTAAAACATTTGAATCATTTGAAACTTTTGAAAAATTTAAAACATTCGAAACATTTAAAATATTTCAAGCATTTGGATTATTTGAAGCACTTGAAACACTTCAAACATTTGAACATTTGCAACATTTGAAACATTTGAAATAATCAAAACACTCGAAACATTTGGAATAATGAATGAATCATTTGAATCATTTGAAACTTTTGAAACATTTAAAACAATTGCAACATTTGATACATTTGAAATGTTTGAAACATTTAAAACATCTGAAACATTTGCATCATTTGAAACATTTGTAACATTTGAAACATTTAAAGTATTTCAAACATTTATTTGAAGCATTTGAAACACGTGAAACATTTGAACATTTGAAACAATTGAAATATTTGAAAAATTTGAAATAATTAAAACATTCGACATTACAATATTTGAAACATTAGAATCATTTGAAACATTTGAACCATTTGAAACAATTGAAACATTTGAAACCTTTGATATAATTAAAACATTCGAAACATTTGAAATAATTAAAACATTTGAATCATTTGAAACTTTTCAAACAATCGATACATTTGAACATTTGCAAGATTTGAAACACTTGCAACATTTGAAACATTTATAGCATTTAAAACATATAAAACTTTTGAAACATTTAAAACATTTGAAACATTTGCATCATTTGAAAAATTTGCAACATTTGAAACATTTAAAATATTTCAAACATTTGAATTATTTGAAACACGCGAAACATTTAAACATTTGAAACAATTAAAACATTTGAAATAGTTGAAATATTTGAATCATTTGAAACATTTGAAACAGAAAAATTTGAAACCTTTCAAATAATTAAAACAGTCGGAACATTTGAATTAGTTAAAACATTTGAATCGTTTGAACCTTTTGAAGCATTTAAAACATTCGAAACATTTAAAATATTTCAAGCATTTGAATTATTTGAAGCATTTGAAACTTTTGAAACATTTGAAACATTTGAAACATTGGAAACGTTTGAAGCATTTAAAACATTTGAAACATTTAAAACACTTGAAACAATTGAAACATTTGAAACCTTTGAAATAATTAAAACATTCGAAACATTTGAAATAATTAAAACATTTGAATCATTTGAAACTTTTCAAGCAATCGAAACATTTGAACATTGGCAACATTTGAAACATTTAAAATAATTGAAACATTTGAAACTTTTGAAACTTTTGAAACTTTTGAAACATTTGAAATATTTGAAACATTTGAAACATTTGCAAAATTTGAAACATTTACAACATTTGAAACATTTGCAACATTTGAAACATTTGCAAAATTTGAAACATTTACAACATTTGAAACATTTGCAACATTCAAAATATTTCAAACATTTGAGTTATTTGAAGCATTTGAAACACTTGAAACACTTGAAACATTTGAAACATTCAAAACATTTCAAATATTTGTAAAATATAAAACATATGCGAAAACACTACAAAATTGTGCACGGTTTATTACTGACCCATTCTTAAATTACAAATGCATGTCCTAAATATCACGCAATAAATAGGTTGGTCGGGCTTTATAGCATGTGATGTCGCCTTGTTCGTCGACAATAATATATTGGGATTCAGTTACAAAAATCTAGATTAAGATATCGCAAAAGCGAGCACAATCTATTATTGCTTCATCAGTCGCCTTTGTTAAGTTTTAGTGATGCTTCTAATCCAAAAGCAGCACCAAATAATGTCACGTTGGGAATGCATTAGCTTCGTAATCGAAATTAACGTCCACAACTTCAAAAAAGCTTCAACTACACTATTACCCCTATTCTAATAACGGGTGAGGCAACATTAAGACATAAAATCCCTAGCCATTAGAACTCCAACGTCGTTTATGTTAGCAACGGCCTTTATACGACTTCGAAAGAATTCAGTTGGTGTAAAGCGCGTGATCTATCGTAATTCTATCGCTATAAGAATTGAGATCACCTCAGCTCGTGCTGAACCAGTGCAGATGAAACAGGTTGTGACTCATGGCTGCAGATGAAACAGGTTAACGCTCATCACATTATCTAGAAAACTATGTTTATAACAACCAACTATTAAATTAAGTCAAGTTGTAGTTTGGTCACATCTTATCTAAGTATTCATTCACATTTTCCACAAACTTTTCCCGAGCTGACTGGACCTTAGCAGCGAAAGGCATTTCGGACCTACGCAAGTTTTAATTTTCGTAGAATAAAATACGCTGAGTCGCAGAGTAATGTCAAGAATTCAAGTAAGCTGGTTTTGACGATATAGTACTCGCTGTATTACCGAATACCGTTCAGCTGACAATGTGTAGCCTTAATAAGTGTAAGGCAATGTGTAGGCCTTGACAATAATTTTCAAGGCCTGCGTTGAGTGGTTTTACATATCTGTTTAATGAGCAAAGTTCACGTAGCACGGAAATTTAACGTAAAAAAACTTTTAATCGCCATCAAATCGCACAGTATGGAGTCAATCGAGTAAGGAACATCGAGCAACTAGATTGCATGTTTTCCAGACTAAAAAAAAATGCAACAAAAATCTTCACCAATCCTTCGAAACTGAGTGGGCCTGATAAGTTATGACAAACTAGGAATATCGATGTTTAAGTTAACAAACTATATCAAATACCTCTCATCTCTGTACGAGATGGCTGGTATCATTCACACCAACCAAAGCACTTAGCTGGACTGTAACGACCAGGTCATGTCAGTGGGGAGCGCAACGCTTAAATGATTGATAAAATATATTGATTGCGTCACTACATTTTTCATCATTTGTACTCTAATTATTATTTAAAAACCAAAACAATAAAGTTATGAACATTTTTGTTATTTTAAACAAAAAAAACTTGTTTGGATATTTTGAAATCATGCGTTGGGAAACAATTTTTAAGGGGAAATGGAAACTGGTCGTATCGTATGGAAATTTGTAGTTAAAAATTAAATGTTTGAAAATAAATTATTATATGTTTGGCATTCTGATTGAATGGTGTTCAAAATAAGATAATAATAACCGGATAATAAGTGAAAATTTAACTTAATTTTTTTTGATAAAAGTAATGTGATTATTATCAAAAGCTATAACCTATGTTCTATTTTTTTTTACTTTCTGTTTGATAAATCATTAAATAATTTCTAATTGATAATTAATTAAATTAAAATAAAAAATTTGAGACTAATGTAAAATTAATTGATTTTGAATTAAATAAGAAAAAAATATATGTAATCATAAAGAATTCCCAAACCTTGGATTATTTGTTAAATATAAAGATACCATATTAACATCTAATTTGGATAATATTATTACAAGTGCGAATGATAAAGGGGATATAAATGAAGTCATAATAGATTTAAAGGACAGGCGTAAGTTTATGTTATAATGTTAGTAAGTCTATATTATCGTACTCGGATTTGCCTGATGGAGATCCAGGTGTAACAAAATATCCAACTCTACAGAACCTTGCACCAGAGCTTATGGTACAACCAACAGTCTGAAATCAAAACATATAAAGTTTAATCCTTAAACAAACTACAGCAAACAAATAACAAACTCTCACTGACCTGATAAATTTACAAAAAGGAAATCTCTTTATCTGTATCTTATCAAAAGTATTTAATAATTTTTAAAAACTTTTGATAATGAAAATTCACAAAAAAAATATTTAATCTAAAGGAGAAAACTAAAAATTAAAATATAAATTAAATTCACACATTAGATTAGTATTTCAGTGTTACTTTTTGTAATAACAGGTCTAGTGCATCGCTAATGTCCATGTAGGTCGTGCATGTTTATATAAGTATATTCTAAATAAACAAAATAAAATAAATAAATCAATACTGCACTATTTTTTTGTTTCTTTTTATCACTAAAACTGTTTTGTTAATTTGATTAGCTAGTTTATTAATTTTATTTTATTCGAATAAAAAAATTTTGTAAACCAAAAAAATCAAATTATTTTCTCGAATTAGTATCTCGACTATCAATAAACCACTATTTTCGGCAAAGTCTCTAATCTCACTCTCCAGGCTTATCCCAAAAAAATCAGAACAAAAAACTAATTCTTGCCATAAAAACGATTGTTAGAATTTTTTACATAAATATGGAACATATAAAAAAACTGTGAAATTATTTTTTTTATCAAAGATGGGAGAATCAAATGAGATATGTAATTTAGAATGAAATTAGTATTAAAACGGATTGAGAAGTTTTTCAAAATGACTATAAATATACAGTCGATTCCGCTTAATTGGGACACCGGTTAATCGGGACAGCCGTTTAATTGGGACAAATCCTAAAGAACGGAAACAAAACCAAGCAAATAACACAAATTTACTTCGCTTTTTCGGGACAATATTTCGTTTAATCGGGACAGATCATACAAAAAAAAATTATTAATCATAGTAAACATAGAAAAAAAATTAAAAAATAAAATAAAAATAATAAAAAATAAAAAAGTAGAGAAAAAAAAGAATGATTTTTTTCGTCGGTTCGAATACATATTGGAATCCATCGATGAAAATATACTTACATGTACGTCAACAGCGAGGGAAATCAGTAGCAATATAACTATTTTACAGGTAATATAGTTTGTAGCTGACAGTTGGCGAGCAGTAAAAACCAGCACAATACAAAATTGTTTTGGTTATTGCGGCTTCAAATCTATGGAGATTGCAGAGCACAGCGACGGATTAAATGAAATTTCACCAGGTATTGGTATTGAATTTTCGTCAATTGACGACAATTTACTGTGTTATGATGAGAATGACGATTGTGAGGACGCAATTGTAGCAACAATCAAATCAAAATATCAAACATTGGTGGAATCCGATGACAGTGATGATGAAGAACCTGTGGTCGTTTTTTTTTTTTTTTTTTTTATTGGAAGTTAGGCATGTTTAGTGTTAATATAATTATTTATACATTAAAGTCTCTGAATATGAAAAAACTAACTCTCTGAAAAACTTACAACATCGTCCTAAAAACCCCAATTTTTGAACAGCGCTTTTTGCTAGGGTAAAATAATGAGAATTCCATTTCATATTATTTTCAACCTCAACTCCTAGAAGTTTCACGGACTCTTTCTCTATCAAAACGTTGGAATCAAACTTCAATGGAAAAGGGTTAGGTGTTGATAATCTTGAAAAATGGCAAACTTGTGTTTTGGACGTATTGAATTCAACACTGTTAGTAACACCCCAATCAAAGATAGTTTTAAGATCAACGTTTAATTAGTCTATCAAATTTGATCTACAGTTATTAAGCGCGAAAGGTGAATACGATCTAGGTGCAACATGAGATGCATGAAGAGTGCTATCATCAGCAAAACTATGAATAGGATTAATCGTAACTTACCATAAGGCAAAACAATGTGTTGACACAGATTATAGTGTTATTTTATGCAATATGGAAATGAAGGGAGTCCTGTGTCAGCATTAAACTTGTGCTCTGATTTTGCTCAGCTACAATCCAGCAAAAACAAAAGGCAAACCTCTTTGGACGAATTTCTTTAAAAAATTTAATTAAAGTTTAAACCTTATTTTTCTAACAGAATGTATTACATATATATACATACATATTACATATTTATTATGTATATGTATACATATATTAATATTATTATTAATATTAATGTACATGGTACATGCATCCATTTTATATAATTTTTTATTCGCATACATATTAAAGTGTTACTTTATTACTGTGATTTGCGGCTTTAAAGTATCACTTTTCAACTATTTATTTTGTTGTCATAGCTACGTCCAAAAAAGTAAACAGCATTTGTATTTTTTTAAATTCTATGAAAAATAAAAATGTTTATCAAAGCAACCCTCAAATTCAAAATTTCATTATCCAATTAAAATAATTGTTATCATTTGTTGACACAATAATTTGGAAAAAATAATAAATATTTTGTCAAAGGTTACTTGTTCCACATATTTTTATTTTAAAATTTATGAAAATTTATGATTTAAATTTAGAATAAACAACTTTTCTTAAAATATTTTGCTTGCGGCGAATAAAAAATAGTATATGATGCACGGACGTAAGCTATTTTGGACTTAATGTGGGTGCAAATCTCGGCTAGTGCCTCGATTTGCAAACTCCACATCCGTCCAAAACCTTTAGCTTTACGTCCTAGCATCATAATGTACTATTTTAATACATATGTATGGAAACGTATAGTTTTAAGATTTTTTTTCAATTTTGTGCAATTTATGAAATAAAATACATCAAAAATTACTAATCCTACTTTCAAAATTTACTTTTTGTGGAACTTCGGGTAATTGGACCAGTCGCTTAATCGGGACAAATTGCACTAGTCCCGATGTGTCCCGATTAAGCGGAATAGACAGTATTTTCGAATAATAGTGAATTTTTATCTACAAAACATATGAAAATTTGAAGTATATTTGCCAAAAGATATGTCAACCATCACAGGACAGGACGAAAGGAGGAGGTTTGCCTAACTACATATAGTTAAAGAAAGAAATGTGAGCAAGGACTCAAATCCAAACAGGGAGACAGAACTATCATGCTCTACCGTCTATGCTAACCGCTATAAACAATAAAACTATTATTAGCAATGACCTAACAAGCGGGAGAAGAAATGTAAGAAACCCAATGTAAAAAGACGTATTTATGAAATTAATGGGGCCTTCCTGACAATAAGGGAATGAAACACATACCAGAAGAAAGTCGATATCCCATTAATATGAAAAGCCGTTTGCTCACATTCAGCCTGATTTACGCCAGCTCGACCACATTTCTTTAGTAAATTGTGAGCAAAAGGTTTTTAATGTTAATGGCGTAATCGTATTTAAAATTAATATTGTATGAGTGTAGTTTAAAGAGATAACTTATCCCATTTTTTTTTATTAAAAATGGCGTAGAGAGAAAAAAGATTTGAGCTTTTTGCAGAAAAGCCAATAACATCTCATTCACCTTTTACAAAATATATGTCAACAGAAAAATAAACATAAGAAAAGTTTAAATAAACTAACTACTTTTTCTTATATAAACGAAAACGTAACAATTCTGACTCTTTAATCCTATTCTCAATTGTTCCTTTTATTTACTTTTCGTTTTCTATTTTTTGTTGAAAAAGGATAATCAACATCAACAATAAAAAGTTAACGACAGAGTTTTCTGTTATACTATCAAACAATTAAATTATAGAAAAACTCAAGAAAAGAAACTTTTAAACGTTAAATATAGAAAAAAAGAAAGCAAAATGGTGTCCCCCTTCCGCTTTTCTAGTTCTCACAATTTGTCAACTTTATTTTGTCAATTTGTCAAAAATAAATAAAAAATAATTGTTGTTGTTCTGCTACGTAAAGAGATATTCTGTCAAATTTCGTTAGGGTCAGATACACGGTCAGATACAGTGAAAATAGTTTTAAAATTGTTTTTTGTTTTTTTGTTATTTATATCGATTCCTTAATCTTGAATCGATCGAAATGCCTGATTATTTTTGAGTGATTTTTAAAATTACTTACCGATGGGTGGAAATGGGTCATTTGTTTGGGAACTTTATTTTTCTATATAAAAAATTATGTTGTTCATTGTCTCTACACATAACAACAAAAAACTGGACAACAAATTAAGATAATTATAATAACCTGACGGCAATGGAAATTATGTTTACTTCTTTATGTGATACATAAAAATTGGATTTTAATGATTTTGTCTGTTTAGCTCATAGAAATAATATGTTTCCTTTATGATAGTTAAGTTTTATTTTTATTATGTTGAACTTTAATGTCATTATGCCTTTGTGTCTTCTTGATTAAACTAAAAAACAAAATCATTATGTAGTTCAACGAACAAAACAAAACAAGGGGAACACAAAGTAGCATACAAAAAATAATACAATGGACATTGGAAAATAAATATGATAACGAGTGGAAAAAATAATAGTAATGTGAAGGGTTGGATAACAAAAGGGTTAGTTTAATGATTTGAAAACAAAGTATTTGGTTATGAAAATGTATTGGGTTGGACAGTTTTTATTTACGATAATTATTGAGTTAGAATGATAAAAATAAATGTAACAAAATGATCTATTCACACTCGCCATCTGTGAGTTTTAATCGTAACTATTACCCAAAACTAATTTGTATAAACATTAAATTGTAATTTAATGATATAATTTTCGTATTTCTTCAACCGTTCAATTACTTTTGGAAAAAAAAAGAAGGAAACGCACACCTTACCTAATCACTAGACAACAAAATAACATAAGAAATGACAATGTTGAATTAAGTATTTATTTTACGGTTTATTACTAAAAACTGAAAAAAAAAAACATTTTAGTTCTTGAATCGGTTACACCTAGGTTTTATAAATTAAATTTCTTTGATTTTTTGGTTTTGAGACACGGTAAATTAATTTTGTGGTTAAATTATGTTGGATCCTTTTTTAAGTTTCTCTTCTATACTTGTGTTTGCTCGATTATAGAATTAACGATTCGAATTTCCAACCGTATGAGTAATTTAAATAAATTTTAGAATTCAGGAAACAATAATTGAAGTAAAATCCTTCTACATAGGTATACATGTCTGCATGAAAACCCATCAATCAACCAACATAGTTTATAGTTAAAAACCACAAGAACTAAACATTTTTAAAACACCTTGGGACATGAAAAAAAAACGTATCCTTAAAACATGACCGAAAATGGACATAAAATTTTGATCACCATGTGGCCTAAATAACATTTATTCCACATTTTCCCATTCCAACCGAGAACAAAAAATATATAAGATTAAAATCTTCTCCTTTTCGTCTTTGTTTTCTTATTGCTTGCTAGAGAAAAAAAAAATGTTGATCCTTTTTTTGTAAAACAATTTTATTACTTTCCCTTTTTTTATTAGTATTTTGTAAGATGATAATAAAATTATTATAATTGAGTTTTTTCTTATTTATTTTATTGTATTTACTGTTGTTGGTTATATTTAAATCGGCATTTTTCTGTTAAATGGAATTAAATAAATCATTTATCCTGTAAGGTAGAAATGATTGAGATAACAAGATCCTTGAAAAAAATAATTGAATTTTAAAGAAATACAAGTTTAAAAAATAAACCTACATTTCGTATGGTGAAGCTTTAAAAGATAACAAATTTCAAGAAAAGTATTTGTTCAACCTGCGAGGATGGTTTGGTTATTACTAGTTTGATTATTACTATTCGATTTAGTTTGAGGAAGATCAAGTACAAAAATGATCAAGTGATCCAATGAAACTTTCCTAGACTATTTTGATCACACTCAAACGCATGATTTACAACCAAACGATATCTTTGTCTAGCGTTTAAAGTTTGTTATTTAACTGGTAAAAAAACCACGAAAGCATATATTTTTTTTTAAGCAATAGAACACTTGCCCCTAAATCATCGAAGTTGATTTTTTGATAAGGTCGAAGATTTTTTTAAAATCTCATGAAATATAAAGATTTAAAAAAAAATAATAATTAAAAAATCCCATATAATGTAAAAACATTTTCCATAATATGGAGTCTAATGACAGTGGAAAAATTCAACTTAAGTAAAAATAAATAAGTGATGAACAAGTTTCAACTTTGAAATTATCATCGCCTCAACGGCGTAATCGATAGGGTGTCTACCTAAGGATTCGAGCCAGGCACTGACGAAGTAGGTTCGAATCCCAACCAAAACACGAAAAATGTGAAGTGAGTTTTTTTTAGAAACTTGTAACGACGGACTATTTTCAATTTTTACTTTAAAATAATAGTATTTAAATTTATTAATTTATTCTCCTTAATTGTGGTAAACGTAGCTACCATTTTTTGTACTACTGTTGACGGTTTAGTTACGTCACTCAATTTTAATTTCATAATACATGTTTTAAATAAATAGTTTTTAATTTGAAAAAAAAAAAGTAGAATTGATTTTTGTATTAGTGGAAATTGATTAGTAGAAAGAGAAACAGGAAGTCTAATGATATGTGTATATAAACGATTAAATTGTCTTGATCGGGGCTCAGTATATTATGTAAATTGAAATAAAATTAAACTCAGTATTGACTGAATCGTCATACAGCTTACTTTTGAGTAATTTTAATATTGTTAATTATTTCAAAAATTTTGTTTTAAAACTAAAAAGAAAATAAATTTGCTTTTCACTTCAAATATTGTGTTAATATTGTAAAGGTTTTTTTATAGTTGTGAATTTAATAAAAAGTCGAAACCTCAATTGCATCTATTAAAATATGTAAACGAAATATGTTTTACATTCAAGAAATAAAAGTTATTTATCAAGCAAGTGTTATGTTATCAGTTTTGAAAATGAATTTGTAACTTTGTGAAGAAAGGCACGTCTCGCCAAATAGTACATGGTTTTGATGATGAAGAAGGACAAACATTAATTGAAGAAGTTCATGCTGTTGTTACCGTACGAGATGCTAAACACAAATTGTCTAATTCTAGTTGTAAAATTGATCATCAAGTCCGTTTAGGAAAGTTTCGTGCAGTGATTTTATTATGTATTGCTTTTTGTAGAGGAGCGGACTAGTTTCTACTTGATATAACAAAACCTTTGATTAACCATCAAATTAATCAAGACGACGCTGATAAGACAATATTCAACATATATTGATGTAAGTCTTTTTGAATTTTAATTATATAATTTATGAGTTGTTTTTTTGCAGAACTAAATTATTTTTTTTTATCTCTGTTAGCTAAATAATAGTTTTAATATATTATTCTGTGATCCTGTAATCAGAGATCTCCAAATGTAAATTTGTTTGTTCAGCGTTCCGGTGTAATATAATTTATTATTTATTCGTAGAAAAGTCCAAATTTACGTAACATGGCGTCCAAAACGAAGGGACCCTTTAGTTTTTTGAAATTTCGTAACAAACCATATCTTTGAATTGAAAAAATTCCAATTAATTCTTTACTTACTTGAGTTTAATTGATCTCAAAAATCCAAAATTAATTTAAATTCCCTTAAAGTAGTCCAATGTTAATACATATAAGACTACAAATTGACGCCATTGATTTCACATTGATTGGACACAATCAATAATGACTATACAATCGTGACTTAGGATGTTAATCAGAATAGAAATGTTCCCCATTCTATGAATTCACACAAAGTATTGTCTAGAAATTTAATGCAACAAATCCCATATAATGTAAAAACATTTTCCATAATATGGAGTCTAATGACAGTGGAAAAATTCAACTTAAGTAAAAATAAATAAGTGATGAAGAAGTTTCAACTTTGAAATTGTCATCGCCTCAACGGCGTAATCGATAGCGTATCTGCCCAAGGATTCGAGCCGGGCACTGACGAGGTAGGTTTGACTCCCAACCGAAACACGAAAAATGTGAAGTGGAGTTTTTTTTTTTTTTGAGAAACCTCAAACCATACCTTTGACTTTATGTGTTATTATGGTTTTCCATATTGTTCACTGTTTGTGTGCTTTTGTCACTTTTGAATCAAAATGCAATATTTAAAAATATACTTTGTACTGTTTGTTTTTAATTTTTTATTTTATTAATAATAATATAAACTTCCTTATAGTAACAATTTGAATTTGATTTTTTATTTGATTGAATATTGATTTCGACTTACGTCATCCTCAGTTCTTAAATTATTCTGAATAATTTAAGAACTGAGGATGACGAAAGGCGAAATCGATATTCAATAAGATAAAAAATCAAATTCAAATTGTTACTATAAGGAAGTTTATATTCTTATTAATAAAATAAAAAATTAAAAATAAAGTATATTTTTAAATATTGCATTTTAATTCATACATTGGCATACATTCATACATTTTAATTCATACATTCATACATTTCATTGGCATTTTTTCAATTCTTTGAATTGAAAAAATGCCAATTACTTCCTTACTTATGTAACGCCAGGACTATTTCAATTTTGCTCTAAAAATAATAATTTTTATTTTCCAATTATAATTTCATTAATGCGCAACATTTTTGTATGCTACTGTTAAGATTTAATTGCGTCACTCAATTTCAACAATAAACATGTTTGATTTAATGTTTTTTTTTGTACGTTGGAGAGGTTGTTGATGTTGGAGGGGGTAATTGAAACAGAAACTTTGGTATAAAATTGAGAATTTTGATAATAAATTCGTTCATTATATATTTATAAATCGATTTGATATTATGTATTAGTTGTGTTGTGTTAATTAGATAAATTTAAATTTCATTATGAATAAAACAAAATATTGGTGTAAATAGAAAGAAATGTGAAAAATGTTTTTTTATTATAGAAAATTAAATAATCTATTTCTGTGATATCTATTTTGAGTTTTTCTATTTATTTAATTGTTCTGATGTATAGTGGAAATTGTTTTTAGTAAATTTATTTGTAAATGAAAGGAAAGTGAAAAAAAGATGAATCTTAACCACAAATATACAAGTTGTGAAAATATTTATTTAAGTGAGGTTGATGAAACCGTTCAACCCACTGTTTGTCTTCATTGGTCTGAATATTTAATGGCATCTGCATTTTTGGCAGCAAAGCGTAGTAAAGATTTAACAACACAAGTCTGTGCCATTATCGTAAACAACGATAATAAAATTGTGAGAATTGGTTATAATGGATTTCTAATTGGCTGCAGTGATGATGAATTTTCATTGGGAAAATAATTGAATACATTAAAATTTAAATGTTGGGGCATGCAGAAGTGAGTGTGATTTGAATAAAAATTGTTCGTGTATCAAAGGAAGCACAATTTATGTGGCATTGTTTCCATGTAATGAGTATGCTAAACATATTGTGCATTCAGAAATTATTAATTAAAGGAGTCACTATGAAGACAACGTTGAAGAAAAATATAATGTAAGCTAGTTTTTAATTTGATTTGTATAATTTTTTTTTGTTAATTTATCTAGCGTCGTAAATGATTTTTTTTCTGTTATTAATTAATCATTAGTTTCAAAATGATTATAAGAGATTTCCAGGTGATAATGTGTTTGTTATAGATTCAGTGTTTCCAGGTTTGCGTAATATAGCTTTATTTTTGAGTTATCCGGTGTAGTGTAATACTATTAATTAATAGTAATATTTTCTATAAAAGTTCAAATTATTATACTTACTTGAGTTTAATTGATCTCAAAAATCGAAAATTAATAATTCTTAACATTTTTGAAAGAATTTTAATTCTCTAAAAAAAAGGTCCAAATCATTTTGGTATCCTAAAACGTATATTTTTGATGATATTTTCAAAAATATTAGTAAATTTTCGTAATATATCAAAAACATAATAAATAAAGATAATGAAAAATTACAAATTTTCTACTTTTGCTATGGATTAAAAAAAATAGTACGTTTCGTCATTTGTTTAGCTTTTCGTCAAAAATGATTTTTTTACACACGTTTTCTTTTTATTGTAAAAAAAGTACCCTCGTGGTTTTTTGACCACAAAGAACTGTTTTAGAGGACGTCTGAGAAAACTTTATTTTTAACAACCAGACTAATAAGTATTTATAATAGTATGAGCTACAACGAAACTGTAAAGTGTTGTTTTTACAGATTCCATCCAGTTTTTGGTTTCTTATAAAACAAAAGATTAGACACGAAATCGATTTTTGTAAGATCACCATAATTGACATTATAATTCGATTTCAAACAAACCAAAATAATTGATCAATTACAATGTCTTCATAAAAACAAAATAAATAGCGCCATCGGCATTTGATAATGGATAATTATATGTTTGGTCGTATTTGCTTGATGTTTATCTTTACGTTATACCATCATCTACATACTCGAACACGTTACTCAAATACTACAACAAATTTGAACGCACGTAATATGTTTAAATTAAAAACAAACAAAAAAACGAAGAATCAAGTTCGATACAATTTAATGTGAGATCTTTAATTATGTCACAAGATATCTTCTTATTTATTTTTCTTAACTTGATTAGTAGTCAGTAATAATATATAAGTATTGTAATGGGACGTGATAATTGGTTTTTTTCGCGGTTGGGCTTATTATTTTACCATCTTCATCATCATCACAATATTCATCATCAACGTGACGACTTTTTCTGTTTATTTTATATATAAAAAAATTTATAGAATTATAATTACCTTCTAGCAGGTTGTTTATTTTTTGTACTTTGGTATTTATTATTTGATTTACAGATGCTATTTAAATAAAGATGACATGACATTATATTTTGTGAGATTTATTTTATATTCGAGTTAGTAGCCCTAATCACATGAATATTTCTTGTAATATTTTTCTTACAAAATTATAAAAATTTCACATCTGTTCGTTTTTCTCATTAATTTGTTAATGAACAAACAAAAACTATTTAACACTATTCATTTGTCTTAATTCCGAAATCGGTAACATTAAATCCATTTTTATTCCAAACAAATAAAAACAAACCAGACGCCATTATTCTATTTTAGATTAAGAATTTAAAAACAAAAAATTAAAAATAAATTAAAATAAATATTTAACTTATTAGTCAATAAACACTATCTTCAAAATAATTTTCAATTGTTTTTATGTCTTTTTGTAGATAGTTTTTAATGTTTTTTTTTCGTAAAATTATTTGTTTACAAGAAATTTATCGATAAAATTTCACAAAAAATTATTTTTTTAAATATTTAGATCACGGTAGTTATGTTAGTTATTGGGTTAAGTTAATAAAATAGCTTGGCCATCGTATACATCGTTCTTATGTTTTAATTAAATGAATCGCAAATTTCGAAAAGGACTCATCTCGGACATTTGAAATTTTACATTAGATACAAAAAACCGAATTTCTTTTGAACAGTTCGAATTAAGAAAGTATTTATTTTCCCTAACTGGTAATAGTTGTGTTGCATCAGTGCATACTAAAATAGTTTCTTTGAATGAAAGTGTGTCCCGGGAAACGGCTGTTAAAGTTTTATGAAATAGGTCTTTTTCGAAATTCACCCAATGACTTAGATGGTTTTAGTAATAAACCGCTATTATGAAAGAATGTGTATTATTAAAAAAACATTTTTATTATTTTATTGTATGTTTCTATTGAATTTTAAATTTCATTTAATGGCTGCTCTACCCTTTACAACGCTTCCACCGATAATAATGTCGTTTGCAATTGATTCTGGGTTCTTACAGTATCAATACTAAAGATTTATATTATTCTGATCTTTAGCAAAACTATGAACATCAATTAAACTAAAAGTATCAAATAATAAGTAACCCCATTTTAACGTCATATTCTTTTTTCAACTATAAAAACCAGAGACCTTCTCGCTCATAAAACCTCGGTTTACATGTGTACATAGAAAAAAAGCGAAAAATCCACTTTTAAAAAAAATCCGAGGTGAGCCGTTTTCGAAATTTGCGGATTCAAATATAAAACAATAAAATATGATTGAAATTATTAAGAAGTGAGAAAGATGCAAAAAATAAAAAAAAATTGCTTTTCTTGATCAAAAATCGAAGCAAAATTATAAAAAATCACAACTGAAAATTATATTAAATAATTCAGAGGCTCATTACAAAAATTATTATTATTAAAACAATTTCAAATTCATATTTTGTTAAAATGTATATAATTGTTTTTTTATGAGAAATGGATTAAAAAAAGAATTAAAAAGGATTAAGAAGCAGCAAAATGGTCAAAACGCTTATCAAAGAAAAAAAAGGAATGAAAAAGAGCAAAAGAAGGGAAAGGAAAATGAGAATTAAATACTAGAAAAACGAGTGGAAACGGGACTTGAATGTTTAAACAAATTTGACCCTCAGACTTTTAAAGATAATGTTAATCGTTATTGAAAACAATTATCCTTGATTTTTCCATTTTTCCCTTCCAAAGAGTGGGTTATTTCATTGAAGGTTAAAATTGTTGCATATTACAACACAATCTAGAAAACATTTTTTTGTCGTTGCTTTGAAAATGGTAGGACCAACTTTTCCCACAAAGGTTGAACATTGAATGGTCTTGAATGATTTAAATTGCCAAGTTAAAGTCTGAGTACTATTACTTATCAAATAATAATGACATAAAACGGAATAAAAGCAAAAACTAATTTTCGAATATGAGTTGGAGTCGGTGGCTCACTCGCCATCGTCTTCTTCCTATTTCTCAATAATTAAAAAATTTATTAAAGAAGAATTGCTTTCAATGCCTTTGGTTAGTTGTTATATCTGATATGTTTTTGGTTCACGTATGACGCAGCTGATTTATTGTTGGATTGCTTTTTTCGATATGCACTAGCTAGCGGGATATAACAAGATAAAAATATTGGTAAATAAATTGAATATTATTAAGTGTTGCGGCTTGCACAAAAAAAAAAGTTCAAAAAATCAACAGTTGTTATAGTGTTTGGTAACAAGTCTTGAAATTCATCCACTACAGTTGTCCAAGAAGACGAACATGTCAATACCAAATATTAAGACTTGGCCCGAAGAATTTGGTATGTATTGCAATTATATGTTTGGTTTGAAACGACTAACAAATTCTATTAAATAAACGATTTCTTTTAAAGTTTAACTCAAACAGTTCTCACACTGTTCATACTATAAATAATACATTCGTTCCGTACTCAAACAACTCAAAATTAATTCATAAAACAATATCAGCCGTATACAACGTTTCACTGTATAAATAAAATCCTCTTTTAGTATATACGTCAAATTATATTTTTTATGCCACACTTGCTTTTATTCCGTATAAATCGAATACATTAAACATTTTTTTTATTATTTTGTTCTGTTTGTCAATGTGAAACGAATAAATTTTTTTTGTTTTGAAATGAAATAAAGTAAATTGATCATGCGTAGAAGCGTTGATGTTGAATTATTGATATAGGGCATTTCATATTCATAGTTTTGGCTGGCAAATATGTGCAAAATCAATAATTAATTGAATTTAGAGGCACCTATTTGGTTTTTGATTTGGTAGTATTTGAATGATTATTTCTTTGTAGTTTCATTTATTTTATTTAAACATACGGTAAATTTCCAAGTATGAGTTAAATGTTCGTTGTTTTGATAAAATGTGACAGCAACAGCCCACAAGACAAAGATAGATAGAAATTATTTTTTCAAAATAAAGCTGATGAATTAAATCAGATCAACAGATATAGCTAGTTAAGTTATAACTTCCAAAAGTGATGATAAATAAACTTACTTTTATTGAAAAATATTAAACCGCTTATTCAAACTAGGTATTTTATTATAATTTTAAATTAGTACAATTTAGTACAACCAGTGTTTAATATACTAAATAAATTCATAGTTTGAGGAAAGCAAAATTGTTTTGCGATAGTTTATATCTTTAGTTTGGTTTTGTATTTAAATAACAGAAAGAGAAAAAAACAATAAAAATTTCTTTATGATTTTGTATAATAAAAAAAAAATGTGAATTGTACTTATTGGTTTTTTATTATTGTGTTTCCGTAATTGTAAAATATGCTAAAAAAATTAATTCAAATAAAAGTAGAAAAGAAAGTTCGTAGTTTATCTGGAACGGAATGAACTAATTTGGAGTTGAAAGATCATGTTTATTTAATCGTTTCGGACGGCCCCTTACAGTTGATTACTTTATTGATCAATAATCATACATCAGTACTAAGTCAGATTTCGATAATATGTATCAGTTGATGGTTGTAAGATAGAAACAACCGAACAGTTATTGGAAATGACCGATATAAATAAATGAACGACCGTTCTAAAGAGAACAAAACTATTGCCAAAAACACATCGAACATCAGAACGATGCAAAATAAACCACCGATACAGCAATTAAAAAAGGATTGCTTTTTTGATTAGAATGAACGACATATACAAAATGAACGGCCGATACAAAAAGAACGAGCGGTCCAAAAGTAAAATTGATGATTCGTTTTTTTAAAAATGATTGCGTATAAAATATAAAATAGCTCGAAATGTTTAGTAAAATTGTTTGAAATGTTTGGTAGATTATGATTGCTCAGCAAAAACAAACAATTTATATTCTTTAAAATGTAAATTTAGAGTTAACAATTTTATTTTATTCGAGCACTAATTTCGCTTCTTAAAGTAGTATTCATAAGTATATTAAAATCTTTATAATTTTAATATCGTTCTTCCTCGAAGAGCAAAATTTTTGTTTTTTTTTTCGATTTCACTCCTATGGAGTTTTTACTTTATTTATTTTATTTTTCTTTTCTTTCATCCATTTGTAAAAGAAGGATATTAGTACCTTTCCGTCATCCTTTTAATGTATTTTTATAACAATTCTTGCAAAAAATTGAACAAAACATTAAACATGTTTTACCTTGGATAGCATGAATTTTGAAGAAAAAATTAAATTTGTGAGTAATTGAAAGAAAATATTTATTTTAATGTAGGAGTGAGAACGATATTTTATTATTTTCACTCCTGTATTTGGGAGTGTTATATTATTTTTAAGTTACTCGCTCTGAAAGAACGGAGTAAACGAGTGATATAAGAAACGTTTTACACTCTGTGTAAACTAGAACATGTTATGTGTTGATAGTAAAATATGAGTTGAGTTGTGGTTTTAAAATAAACTACATTAATGAGTTAAAATACATTAATTTGTTAAATTATAAAAAGCGATATCTATATATACGACTACCAATGGAGTTCTTTTATTTCACAAATTCAATGCTCTTTCCAAAATGTTTCGGATAGCCTTTCGCAATATTTTAGATGATATGGTCTCGATTTCATGGTGATCGTTATTTTTAATTCGGAGATGGTTCTTGACTCATTAGCTAGACCCTTTCATTATAATTATAATTAATAATTGCCGTCGATAACCTTCATTTTATTATACAAAATAGCATCGAATTGTCAAAAAATGTCGTTGAATTAATTTATATAAACTTTCATCAAATCTGTACAAGATAATTTAGATGTTCCTTGTTGAATGAAAAAGATCGTTTAAATTATAATGGCATTGTGTGGGGTAAAATTTTGGGCAAGTTTAGGTCATTTTATTTCAACCAATGGCTCCACCAATGGAATAATAAGCAAACGAGTTTATCCTATGGTTTCACCAATTGAATAACTAATCAACGGAATAAGCCAATTTTTAATGTATGGAATTCATTGATTTTACGTACAAATTTTTTTCAGTGTTTACATGCCATTGGAGGAGGTTTTGAAAACAATCGCAGCGAATCATCTCCATCAAGGTCTAAGTAGTTTTTACGTTCTTTTATTGATAAGGATGTGTAACGACTAACAAAAGTCTGTTCAATAAGCATTTTCTTTTAAAATCTAAAACAAAAAGTAATCCCCATACTCATACTACAGATCTTACATTCGTTTCGTATTATTAACTTAGATTCATTTCCTTAAATAGTATCTGACGGTATACAACGATCCACTGCATACTTAAATTAATATTTTAGTGTACTACGTCACATGGTATTTTCTCCTCAAATAATTTAACTTGTTGTTATATGTCATGCGTAATCAATTTTTGTTGGTCTCTTTCTTTTCTTTCTATGTGAAACAAATACATTTTTTGGAGTTTGTTAAACGGTCATTAAAAGAAAGTATATGATTCTGCGCAGATCATACCATTATTTGATAGGGTGATTCACCTTGTAATGTTTGACTAAAATCTATTCCCGTTAATAATAATTGAATGAATTTTAGGACCTTATTGTTATAATTTAATGATTTTCAATGGATTAAATTTTTTATTTGATAAAATATGAAAGCCACAACGACAGAGATAAATAGAAAATCTCTGTTTTTTAGAAAATAAAGTTGTTTTTTGAAACGACTGATAATTATGTTAGTTAAGTTAGTTAGTTAGTTAAGTTTTAACCTCCAAAAGATTCTTTAGTTTTCGAGCAAAATTGAAAAAAAAAGAGTTTTTGGCTATGAAAAAGATAATCCATATTTTTTTTGTGATCACTAAATTGAGGATTTTTTAAACACGTTAGTTAAGATTAGATCAAATAAAACGAAAAAGAACTACAGTGATTGTTAGAAATTTATTCATTCGTGTTTGTTGTTTAATAAAATTAAAAATCAGTTTTGAAATAACTTATAAAAAAAATTATAACTAAAACTAGTGTGAATATGAATAAATATAATTAAATGTTTTGTTAATAAATGGAAGAAAAAGACTAACTCATAGTCATGTAGTAGCCCAGTAGTATTTCAGAGTGTTTTAAACTTGTTTATGCTAACGTATAAACCGTGAATTATTTACAAAAATTGAAAATTTATCGTATTATTATTTTTTTCGAATTTGAACATTCATTTAAATAAAGGCCACTACGACTAAGGTGGAACCGTTGATTAGCATTCCGGTTATTGAGAAAGGAAAAGTTAAATTAAGGCAATGTTGGAATAGGATCAATTTATATCAATCTGAAACATATACAGTATACACACCAGGCTATACTTGCAGAGCCTCAAACTAAATTGACGGTAATCGTGTGGAAGTAATACTCAACATTTAACAGTCATCATACTTAAGTTAAGTTTTTTTTATTATTATTATTATTACTTCGGTTTGATAGACCTAAGTATTACATTCTCGGCCAAAATTGGAATTCTTACCCCCACTTTTTTGGCATTTCTCGACATTTTGAGACCTACTGATTTTAAAAAGGAAAAAAAAATGTATATCTGTATGTGGGAAAAAAAATCGGCAAGTGTGTCAAAACAAGGAAATTTTCATATTATTGCTTAAAAAACGTTTATTTTAAGTGATTATGAGTAGGAACATTGAATTTGGAGAAATCTTGTTGGTTGGGATTGGTATGTGAGAGCAAAAACTAGATTATTGCATTATAAGTTTGTCAAAAAAATGATGTCAAGTGTGTCAAAAGAATGATTTTAATTTTTTTTTACTCAATTTTTTGGAAAAAAATGACATTAATTAAGTGTAAATGACATGAAATGTAATCGAACATTAGACATGCAAATTTTTGATTTTGTTATAATTTTTGGAATTTTGATTTTTTAAGAATTTTAGGAATATTTTTTGGTTTTTGAAAAAGTTTCCATTTTTGATTTTATTAGAATTTTCGGTTTATTTTTGGCATTTTGAAAACAGTTGGTATTTTTGATTTTGTTATAATTTTTGCAATATTTTTTAAATATTGAAAAAGTTTGTATTTTTGATTTTATTTATAGCTTTTGCAATATTTTTAGAATTATGGTGAAAGTTTGAATTTTTGAATTTGTAAGAGTTTTTGGAATTTGAAAAAAATTGTATTTTTGATTTTGTTATAATTTTTGCAATATTGTTAGGATTTTGCAAAAAGTTTCAATCTTTGATTTTGTAATAATTTTTGGAATATTTTTAGAATTTTGAAAAAAAGTTGAAATTTTTGATTTTATTATAATTTTTAGAATATTTTTGGAATTTTGAAAGAAATATGAACTTGTGATTTTGTAATATTTTCTCGAAACGCTAAATGGAGAGGTTTTTGAGTAGTTTGCTGAGCGTATCATCGTTTTACTAAATTAAGTTAATTTATGATCTGTTATAATTTTTTTCGGCAACGTATTGATGTTTCGTGTTAGTTTTGTAATAAATTTCTTAACAGAGATAAAAAAATACTTATACTTTAACAAAGAGTTTTATGTCTGATACACATCGCTGCCCAGAACTAAAAATAATGTCCTCATAAAAGTTTTTTGCCAAAAACTATATACAAATCCTTAACCCAGACCGAAGTCTTGATATCTTAGAGCTGTGAGATCTCAGTCTCTCCATATTTTGCATATTACTTTTGAAATACACATATCTTTCATAGAGATTTTCCTGGGTAAGAAAGAGGCCATGTGTTAAATTTATTTTGATTTAATATTTGTAAGCCATGATCAGAAACCGGTTTATAATAGATGATTATGTAAAATCTCAAGATGTGTACGACATTCGGCCTATAATGATGATTGAGTGACAAACGTGAACCCTTACACTAACTCATATCTATCTGTATTTCTAAGAGTATGTTTCAACATTATATAATATATGCTGTGTGCGAACTGACCAAATAATGACAACACAATTTTTGGTGAAGGTGAAATTTGTAAAAACAAAATTTTGACATAAGGTGAAAAACTTCGTAATATTTATGTTTGCTGTTAATAAATATATATAACATATATTGATATATACTAATATAAATATTACTTTGGCACTTAAAAAAACTTCTGTAATAAATTGTTGTTCCTCCAGAAATAATTTGTTATGCCTACTGTCACAATGTGATGATGCTAAAAAGCTATACCAAATTTTGACGTTTCGTTATGGTGAATATAAATTCCAAAAAACAAAATTTTGACAGTTAATATTTGTCATCTGTCATTATTTCGTCAGTTCGCACACAGCAAAAATCTAATAAAATTAAATCAAATGACGAAATAATTTTATCCTTCCATCAACAATAACAATAGGTTTATTTTTGTTTTTTAAAATCATAATTATTGTGTGTTTAAACTTAATACAATAAATTATTCTAAACTCGTATTCTAAACTTTTGCTCGAAAATAAAATATATCATTAAACACTAGTTCAATAATATATTATTAAAAACGACTTCCGTTTAATATAGTTTGATAAAAATGGTTACAGTCGAGCTTTCTTTGGTTTGCAAGTTCTGCGAGCCAATTTAGAGTCAAGAATGGTAGCAGGAGAATATCCGATATCATCGGAACTATATCGTTCAGTGACAATGATGAACATGTGAAGTTGGTTACTTCAGGAAAGCTCTTTGATGGAACTAAACGCCAAAATGAAATTTCTTTTACAAACATAAATAATCGTTCGACGTGCTGTTTTTTTGACTGCGATTCAACGATTTGTTTTTTTTTGTTGCGATGGTTCACACTGCAACATAAAGCTACCCGAAGCAATGTTTAATCAGTAGAGATTATATCCAGGATAATCAATTTACGTTAACATTAATTTATTACAGTATTTTTCATCAATCAATTTGAAATTAAATAACAGAGCAAAAAGTGTTCATATTAATACTAAAAACAGGTCGTCAAAAGAAACCAAAATACATGTCACACAAACACATACATACTTATTAAGTCCTAGGTCCACAACCACATACGTTTTGAGGAGTTGATGGTAGTAATTTTTTTTTTTGTTTTTTTTAAAGAACGAATAACTAAACAGTTCATCTTTTTTTTTTTTTTTTAAGGCGTTCATGCTCCATGTAGGAGCGTTGCCAGGTTAATCAGCTTTGAATATTCACCACGGTCATTCGCAACAGCGACATAATTACCATGGCAGCCGATTTTTTTAAGGTCGTTTATTACGTCAGTCTCCCATTGTAGTCGTGGTCTACCTCGCGGTCCACCACTCCCTGGGGTACTAACGTACATTTTTCTAATCATTCCAGACTGTGAATCGGTTCGTAGAACATGCCCAAACCAAGCAATCCTATTAGAACGGATACAACCTATTATATCAGGACCCTCAAGAAGGTCTCTGATCTCAAAGTTATACCGGGTTCTATACTCTCCATCGTCTGTCTTAAGTGGACCAAAAATGTAGCGTAGGATCTTACGCTCAAATACAGATAAATGCGATTCGTCATTTTGTGTAAGGGTCCACGTTTGTGACCCATATATCACAACCGGTCTAATCAATGTCTTGTATAACTTGAGCTTGGTGTTAGTTGATACATACGGTGATCCAAGGAGAGGTTTAATTGAGTAGAAAGTTCGATTACCTGCAGCGATTCGAGCTTTAATATCTGTAAGTATGCTGTTGTTTGAGTCAAGCATTGATCCCAAATATTTAAAAGATTCAACTCCCTCAATTCGTTCATCGCCGCACATCAAATCTTTCTTCTCAGCCGCTCTTGAAACATTCATATGTTTGGTTTTATTGTAGTTAATTTGCAGACCGATTTTCCTAGCACCACTCTCAAGCGACTTGAAAGTCTCACTCATAACAGCTTCACTTCGGCCGAGGATGACAACATCATCAGCGTAAGCAATCATCTGTACTGAGTTTATTGACAAGATATTGTTATTAGTCGGTAGTTTCTTTTGACGGCACACATATTCCAAGGCTAGATTAAAAAGTATAGGAGAGATAGCATCACCTTGTCTTAAACCGGAGTCGACTTTAAAAAACTTTGATATTTCGTTCTCTACTCGTACACAGCATTGAGAGTTTTGTACTGTCATTTTGCATAGTGATACCAGTTTACCAGGAATTCCCATTGACACCAGAGCAGACCATAGAGTCTCTCGTTCGAGAGAGTCGTAGGCCTGCCTGAAATCAATGAAAAGCTGGTGCACAGGTATGTTGAACTCTCGACACTTTTCCAAAATCATCCTTATCGAGAAAAGTGCATCGGTGGTACCTCGGCCCCGCCGGAAACCACACTGATATTCTCCAAACAGTTGTTCAGCAAAAGGATTGATTTTGGATAGCAAAATGTAGGAAAAGATCTTATATGCTGTGCAGAGTAGAGCAATTCCTCTGTAGTTTGCACATTGTATGCGATTACCTTTTTTATGGATTGGTATCAGCATAGCTGTGTTCCAGTCCTGTGGCATGGTTTCAGTCCTCCAGATCATTTGAACAAGTTCAAACAATCTTAAGGATAGAGTTTCGCCACCATGTACCATCATTTCGGATGTTATATCGTCGATACCAGGTGCTTTATTGCATTTTAATTTTGACAGCGCCGCATCGAATTCCTCTCTGGTGGGTTCTTCTACATGTACCTTTGACGCACGAATAAGCTTAGCTCGTCGCCCGACTTGTTGCTGGTCACTTAAGTTGAGAAGATTCTCAAAATAAGCGGCCCAAGTATCTAAAATATTTTTAAGGTCTACTTGTAGCTCCCCATTTTCGTTTTGAATAGCAGTCGATCTAGTTTGAGGGCCCTTCTTTAAGATATTAACCTGTTGAAAGAAGTTACGCGATTGATGTTCCTTATTGAAGCTTTCAATCTCCTCACACTGTCTCTTCCACCATTCTCTCTTCCTTCGTCTACATAGCTTTGTAACGGCTTGTCTTGCCAGTTTATAATTGTCCTTCGTGGACCTGGTGTTGCGTCCTTGTAAACACTTCAGATAGCAATCTCTTTTGTATTGAATAGCATCAAGGCATGCTTGATCCATCCATGGCTTCTGGGAGTGGTTCTCTGGTCGTCCCAGTATTCCCTCAGCAGCGCTTAAAACAGCATCTTTGAGCAAATACCATGACTTATCGACGTCTCCATTAATGGTTTCTGATTTCTCCAATGTTTCGGCAATATGGATTTGATATCTCTCTTCTGTTTCAGCATTCTTTAATGATGAGATGTTAAAACGTTTCCGTTGATTGAATTTTGGAATGCCTGGATTTGGGAAGTGGAACCTTATCGTTGCACATACAAGGAAGTGGTCACTTCCAATGTATGCACCTCTAAAGGATCGCACATCCAGAACGCTCGAAAAGAAACGTGTAAACAGTTCATCTTACCATAATAATAAAAATGATGAACTTAGCATGGACTTAATAAAAAACTTAGCATTTCCATAAACTCATTTAAAGCCAACTGGATATACTATAACTATAGAATTCATACGCACAGGTATTTAACAACAACAACAAAACAAAACAAATAAACATAATTAATCAACTAATTTCAATCATATAAATTCTTCTTTCAATCTTGTGTACATTTTCAGTCATTCATAAATTCTTAACATAAAAACATAAAACTTAAGCTCAAAACATACAAAACAAACCAAACCTTTAGTACATACAAATACCTACATAAATAAAAAAATAAATTAATTGAAATTCAATAATAACAATAATTTCGTCTTCTTCATACTTTTAATTCATTGTTGGTTAACTTCCAATTTTCTATTATATCATGTTCAGTGGAAAAACAAGATTTCTTAATTCAATTTTTAATATTTCACATATATTTTTTTTTATATTTATCCAGTTTCTTCTCTTTTAAACTTCCAACAATGAAATGCAATTACAATAACAACAAATAATAAAATTAAGAAAATAATAAGATAAAGTACAGCAACAACACCACCAAGAAAATACATTAAATGCATTTCAAGTTTTGTTGTTTCACAATAATAAATAAAAGTTGTTGTTGTTTTTGTATTTTGGTCTCCTTATTCTTATATTAAATACTGTCTTGCTGTTTTGTTGTTTTTGATCGTGATCGCAAAATATATAAAATAAAAAAAACAAAAACAAATTAAATCTTATACTTATAAGAAAAAAAAACAACAACAAAATCGTAAATCTTTCAATCAAAACCAGTTTCAATATCATTTTTTTTATTGTTCGTGAGGTGAATTGAATAATAATAAAATATTTTTTTTTTTACTTATAACTTACAGTCTTTCAGTATCCAATGGTATTTTCCTTGGCACCTGGGTTAATCCACGATGTGAACAATCAACGGTTTGTCCGGAACATGTACAAACACGTGGACATTTTGTATCAATTGTTCCAATGCTCCCACCCCCAGCATGTATTCCGATTTGTCCTAACCCACTTCCGACACCATAATTCCCACCGTACGGATCACAATTTATAAATGTGATTAAATAAATAAATGAACAAAAGTGGTTAGAACCACTTTGTTCACAAAACTATTGAATTCAGACATTACACATAAAAATTCCGATTTTACAACTTGAACAAGATTTAAGTAAAAAAGGAAAAAAAAAATAAAACAAGAAACAAATATAAAAAAACAACGACACGCGTGACACTTTTTTTCGTATCTATATTCAATTATGATTAACACTTTCAAAATAATAAATGAGAAAATAAACTGCGTTTCACTATAAATACTCAGTGGGTGAGTGTGTTTGTTGTTCGTTAAATGAAAATTTAATTGAAGAAAATCCACTTCAAATTTCTATTTCCTTTTTTTTTTTAATTTTTTTTTGTTATTTCAACAATCAAAAATTATTGATGTCACTTTAATTTTGGCATGATTGAGTGATGTTCGCTTGAGTGTTCCAAAAGTGGTTTAAGTGTTGTGTTGAAAAATCTGAAACGAAAGAGAAATTTATATGAAAAACGGATTAAATTTTTTTTTGTATTTAGGGAGCTGTTAGTTATATTCCTAGAAAGAATGGATTGGACAAAGTTAGTAACAAGAAGTGTAAGACTACAAAATACATTATGGATTGGATTGGCATTCATTTTATGGTAGCTGAGTTTTGCCACATTCGAAATGTACACAAAACTACAAAATTCGAAACTTCATACATTCGAATGTACACAAAACTACAAAATTCTCTATAGAGAAGTATTGCCTATAGTGCCCATACACAAATCCGTCTCATGCCGAACATGAATTAAACAGATTCACACCGAATTGATATAAAAAAAAGTAACAATTCGTGACAATTGGTGTCAGAAGTAAGATCCGGAAACTTGAATTAGAAGAATTAAAACTTCAGATGTCGATAAACTTATTTTTAGGCTCTAACGGTTGATTGTTGAAAAATCAAATACAACGTAGAGAGAGAGCGAAGAGGGACAGAGAGAGAAAGAAAGAAAGAGAGAGAGAGAGGGGGGGGACGCGAGAGAGAGAGAGAGAGAGAGAGAGAGAGAGAGAGAGAGAGAGAGAGAGAGAGAGAGAGAGAGAGAGTGAGAGAGAGAGAGAGAGTGAGAGAGAGAGAGAGAGAGAGAGAGAGAGAGAGAGAGAGAGAGAGAGAGAGAGAGAGAGAGAGAGAGAGAGAGAGAGAGAGAGATGAGAGAGAGAGAGAGAAGAGAGAGAGAGAGAGAGAGAGAGAGAGAGAGAGAGAGAGAGAGAGAGAGAGAGAGAGAGAGAGAGAGAGAGAGAGAGAGAGAGAGAGAGAGAGAGAGAGAAGAGAGAGAGAGAGAGAGAGAGAGATGAGAGAGAAGAGAGAGAGAGAGAGAGAGAAGAAGGAGAGAGAGAGAGAGATGAGAGAGAGAGAGAGTAGACTCGTTTCTGCCACTCACAAGATATTCATCAAATGGAAGCCGAGTTCTAACATTCAACGAATCACGCAACAATTTACACAATAGTTAGGCGGGGCTTAGAGTCTACTACTTTAAGAGCCAGAAAATCCGTTTTATGTTCCAGATCGAATGTACCAAAATGTACAAAAACCATACATATATTTGTATGATTTCGAGCTCAGAAGTATTTTTGAGGAGCAACAAATTAGTCAATTCGAATCAGGTTTCACTAAGGGATGGTGCTTTAAAAATGCTTTTGTTGCATTTTATTCATTCAGA
>CAVNZG010001498.1:0-40000 GCA_963693315.1 Diogma glabrata
CCCAGTTTCGACATCCTATATCACGAAGGTCTTGGATGATGTCATCACGCCAGCGTTGTCTAGGTCTTCCTCTTCGACGAACACCAGCTGGTTGTTGTTGGGACGCTTTTTTTATCATTCTTTCCAATGGAGCCCTTTCTACATGACCAAACCATCTAATCCGGTTGGATTTAATGAATCCGATTACATCGCAGCCTCCAAGAAGCTGTCTGATTTCATGATTCATTCGGATTCTATACTGATTTTCAGCAACTTTACATGGACCATAAATTGTTCGTATGACTTTCCTCTCGAATGTTGATAGAATTCTACAATCGGAGGAAGTCAGTGTCCAGCTTTCACTTCCAAATGTAAGCACAGGTCGGATTAATGCTTTGTAAAGTGTGAGTTTACACGACCGCGAAAGATATTTTGATCGCAGAAGTTTTGAGTATGCGTAGAAAACTCTGTATGCGGCAGAGATACGGGCTTTGATATCTGCCTGCATATCATTTGACGATGTTATTACAGACCCGAGGTATTTGCAGTTTTCCACGCGTTCGACTTCATAGACGCCAGTATCCAGATTTTCGGGAGGTATGTTCTTAGATGTTGTTAACACTTTAGTTTTGCCGGTGTTGATGCATAATCCAAGCCGTTTAGCATTTCTTTCAAGCTGAGAGAGACTATCCTTAATATCGCTTGTTCCACGTCCGAGAAGCACAGTATCATCTGCGTAGCCAAGAACTTGACTAGATTTGTTATATATGCAGTTTTGTGTCTCAATTCGGCTTTTTCTTATCGCGTACTCCAGCGCCAAATTAAATAGTATGGGCGCGAGTGCATCACCTTGTCGAACACCTGATGTTATATCGAAAGGATCAGAAACTGACCCTTCGATTACTATTCTACAATTTGATCCCGATGTTGTGAGTTTGCACAGAGAAACAAGTTTCGCTGGGATACCAAGGCATATGAGTGCGGACCAGAGGTTGTCGCGGATGATACTATCATATGCTTGCCTGAAATCAACGTAGAGCTGGTGAATGCTGATGTTGTACTCCCAACATTTTTCCAGAATCATCCTTAATGTAAAACATTGATTTGTGGTTGAGCGGTTGGGATGAAAACCACACTGATAGTCACCGATGATAGATTCGGCGAACGGGATGAGTCGAGCAAGTACAACATTAGCTAGTATTTTATATGCAGTGTTCAACAGTGCGATGCCACGATAATTTTCACACTTTAGACGGTTACCTTTCTTATGTAGCGGAACAATGAGAGCTGTTTTCCATTCAGCAGGTAGTTCTTCTTGGTCCCAGATTGCAAGAATCAGATCGTATATACGTGAGACCAGAGCTACTCCTCCATTTTTCAGAAGTTCTGCGGGAATTTCATCGAAACCTGGTGATTTGCCATTTTTCAGTTTTTTAATGGCAGCTTCCACTTCTTCTATTGCTGGGTAAGGGACAAAAATCTCCTCAGTTGATGGAGCAATTGCTCGAATAGGATGAACTTCGTTCGTCCTATTCAGTAGGTCTTGAAAGTGGGATCGCCACACTGCCATCACATCACGTTCACTTTTTGTGTTGTTGTGTTCACTTGTTCACTATTTTAGTTCATTATTTTAACTTTTGATGGCTGTAGATCTTGGGTGGAAATCTTTTGTCAGATTCCGTGCATTGGCAAAGCACTCTTTTGAATTTCTGTTGGCCGCATGTTGGTTGATGTTTTCGATGCAGCTCTTCGTGTGTTCGCGTTTCTTTTTACGTAGAAGTTTTGCTGACACTTTCCTGGCGCATAGATAATCAGCTTGGGAGCTTCGGGTGTTCCTTGCTAACCATTTTTCTTGCAGTTTTTGTTTATTTTGAACGGATTGGCGGCACTCGTCGTCAAACCATTCGTTGCGTGATTTCGGTGGTCGTTTTCCGATTGTAGTTTGTGCTGCGGCTATAATGGTTGATTGAAGCGTTTGCCATTCTTCTTGTATGTTTAATGGCATCTCAGAAGAGATGTCATGCTCTTCTATGTTTTGTGTTATTATTTCCTGATATCTATTCAGCGTTTCCGGATGTTTAAATGCTTCGACATTCCAGCGCACGGTCTTTTTTGCTTGTTTGTTAAATGTAGATGACAACTTGCACTTGTACTTAAAGATGACAAGCATATGATCGGGGTCCATATCAGCACCTCTGTATGATCGAACGTCAGTTATACTTGTAGAGTGTCTCTTAGAGATCATGACGTGATCGATTTGATTTTCCGTTCTTCCGTCATTTGATTTCCACGTTGCCTTGTGAATTCTCTTGTGAGGGAAGAATTGATATCTCGGGGTAAGATAACTCCATATCAACTCAAGTGCCGAATTACTGAACATAAAATAACAGTTTAGTTAGAGCAAAGCACCGAGAAGTCTACATTATTGAATGCTTTGGAGAAATCAAGCAGAACCAGGAAAGACGAAAACAACATATCACTATGTTCACAAATTCCCCCAATCAGATCGGCGACAGTAGTAACAGCACTATGATTCTTTCTGAACCCTGATTGTTTATCCGTTAACAGCAAATGGCGATCCAGATGATCAAGAATTTGATTACACATAAGATTCTCGAGAATTTTAGAGAGCACCGGCAAAATACTAATAGGTCGGTAGTCATCAACCGAAGATGGCAAGTTCCTCTTCGGAACAGGTACCACCCTAGCCAACTTCCAGGCCAGAGGAAAAGTCGACGTCGTCAAACAAGTGTTAATAATATGCGTAACATGCACATAAATAAAAGGCATGATAATCTGTAAAAAACGCCCATCCACCTGATCACATCCAGTTGATTTAGATTTAATTGACGAGTACGCGCAGAGGAATTCATCATGGTCAATATTACGGAAACCAAATTCGAAGCCGCCAGCTTTCTACCCACTACGGACCGAGTCATTCACCCAGCTTTCCACCACACAGACACAGCTAAATTCACTATTATGAAAAAAGTCCCTGAACTCCTCAAAGTTGGATCTTACCCTCCTAGCATTTAAGAAACCAACATTGAAATTACCAGAATTATCAGATAAAAAATTACCTAGTAAAAACTTATTATTACAAGACATTAAACGAATAAACAACTATTATTTATCACTATAAAATATCACAAAAACAATCAAATAAATAAATATACCTCTTGTAATGAAGCGCTTTCTCAGTGGCGAACCAATGAGAAGGACATAGCAGGAAGCGTACCTAGCGAGATTGATTTTCAAGCCCCAAACTAGCTTCAGCCCATGGAACGATAAAGTAACCCTGCTACTTCAGCACAAATACAGAAATGTACGCTATTTACGAGAATTTGCAGAAATGAGAAAAAAAAATAATACAAGTGTGAAAAAGGAGACTCTGCGACCCCATTGGCGAAAGACCCACGATCCACACGTCCAACCCCCCCCACAATCACTCTCAGACGCTCACACACTCACACTTCACGCATACTATCGTTCGCCCACACATTCACAATTCACACATACCAACATTCACCCGGACATTCAATCACTGACTCGCCCTCTCACACACATTCCCACTTTTACGTTAGACAACAAAAAAAAATAAAGGTAATAAAACAAGTCCACTCACCCCATGATTAATCCTCCAGTCGTCCAAGTCCTTCGGCCTTAGCCCTCCATCAGTGATGATTCATCCAACAGGCATGGTATTACAAAAATAAATGTACGGATAATCCACTGGTGCGTGGTCAGCTCGGCAGCAATAGCAAACCAGTTGGTGTAAATATGGAGTTGAAAATATGACAGTATCAGCAAAAATTGTATATAATTAATCAGTTGCAATATTCCGAAATTTTGTAAAAATGCTGCGTTGAAAATACGATAATATCAGCAAAGATTTTACATAAATAATCTGTTGCAATATCCCAAAAGATTGTAAAAAGGTTGCGTTGAAAATACGATGATATCAGCAAAAATTGTATACGAATAACCAGTTGCAATATCCCAAAATATTGTAAAAATGTTGCGTTGAAAATTACGATAATATCAGCAAAAACTTTATATAATTAATCAGTTGCAATATTCCGAAATTTTGTAAAAAATGCTGCGTTGAAAATACGATAATATCAGCAAAGATTTTACATAAATAATCTGTTGCAATATCCCAAAAGATTGTAAAAAGGTTGCGTTGAAAATACGATAATATCAGCAAAAACTTTATATAATTAATCAGTTGCAATATTCCGAAATTTTGTAAAAATGCTGCGTTGAAAATACGATAATATCAGCAAAAATTTTATATAAATAATCAGTTGCAATATCCCAAAATATTGTAAAAATGTCGCGTTGAAAATACGATAGTATCAGCAAAAAAAAACTGGTATATAAATAATCCGTTGTAATAGCCAAAATTTGGTAAAAATGTTGTGTAGAAAATACGATATTATCAGCAAGAACGGTATATAAATAATGCGTGGCTATACGGTGGCAATAACCAAAAAAAACTCTATATCAATATGGCAGTAATAACAAAGACACTTCCAGGAAAGTTGCGTTGAAATAGGTATAAGATATGGCATTAGTAGCAAAAATTTGATTCAAATGTCGTGTTGAAGATACCCATAGATAAATTCAAATTTCCTTTAGGTTGATTCTTTCGCTCCCGCCCTCAATACTTTCAACTTTTCGTATTCCCTATCGACCAAGGCGATAATCAAAACAGTTATTATTCTCTTCTTTTTATTATTAAATCAAGCATTAATTTAACGATATTCTAAAACAAGTAACATTTTACAATCTTGTACTGAACCAGAGCCGTTTTCGTCTGATTCCCCTTGTTTTTAAATTATTTCTGAACAAACACTAAATTACAGGTTTATTAGTTGATTTTATGGAACTAGTAATATTTTACTTATACTATTAACCAAGCATGAATTTACGGTTGCTCACCAGACAACTTTCATATATACATTTACTATGAATCATAACAGAACTTACAGTTCTTTTCACTAAATCAATCACTATTTACATTTACTATGAATCATAACAGAATTTACAGTTCTTTTCACTAAATGAATTACTATTTACATTTACTATGAATTATAACAGAATTTACAGTTCTTTTCACTAAATAAATTAGTATTTACATTTACTATGAATTATAACAGAATTTACAGTTCTTTTCACTAAATGAATTACTACATGCATTTACTAAGAATCATAACAAAATTTACAGTTCTTTTCACTAAATAAATTAGTATTTACATTTACTAACAAGCATACAAGAATTTACAGGTTTTCACTAATATTATTTGTGTCAAATTTATTACGAAACATCTAGGTATGTTCAGTTTCGTTCACTGAGCAATTTTCAATTTGTTTGTTCTAATTTACTATGAGACAAGCAATTATACATGATTCTTTACCTTTTTAATCACGGCATTCTAAACAAACCGCTTTCCGCTAATTCTACCGCTATCTCAACCTCAGCAGATCCACTTGCACAATGGTTGTATTATTTAATATTAGAGGTAGCAAGTCTCCCTAATTACACTAAATCACACAATAAAATTTTATTTAAGCTATAACAACTAACACTGAACAAATTGAAATTAATAGCACATGAATCAGAAAAACGATATCCATGTCCCGCACGGATAATTAGAATTTTTAACTTGAACGTCAAAAATGCAACAACATAATGCGAATGTAATAGATTGCGCGAGTACTATGTGAATCGCTAATTGAACTGCGCCAGAGAATAAGTTACCGTGCTCATTATATAGTCAAATTTTTAATCTCGCAATAACTCGAATAAAGTATTTAGATGAGAGATAATTAATTTACATCAGATTTTCAAATTATTGGGAACTTATTATAGTTCACAAAACCGTTTGCTACTTGATAATATTGTACTAAAAATAAGGTTGGGATCCCCAATATTTCCGACACATTCATAACACGTATAATTGAATTCAAAATGAATCAAATACAGATTCGATCAATGTAGTGATGTTTAGACATTTAATAACTACATTCTGCAATATCAATACCGTGAAGTTCAGATCAATCACGGAAGGATTGTTTAAAGCAAAACACTCATACAAAGACAAATCAAATGTTTAACCAAGCAGAAATAGTAATTCGTTGTATGTTGACGATTGGGAACAAAATACACGTAGCTGTTGTGAGGTTTTGAGAATTTCGTTATTTCATTACGGTTTGTGTTTTGAAACAAAAAAAAGTTCAAACTCAAGTAGTAAGGCGAGGACAATCGAATGGAAGCACAACGCGCGTCAATTTTAGTGCGTTGTAAGATTAAATTCTGATTAATTTTTAGTGATTATACGGATGATGATTAAGGAAAATTATTAATTAATTCAAATTAACCAATATTGTGTTATATCAATGAATAAATAATTCAAGGTAATTAGTGTAATTTTCTTTCTCCCATACGTTTGTCCGGCTATTGCAGATTTAGTAGATTTTGAGAAATATAAGGAAACTATGGGTTAAGGAAACTACATGAAATATGACTATTGATGACGAAGGGATGAGAATCTATTACAAGTGGTACAGATTAATATAAGGAACAACAACTAAGGAAACTGCGACCATAATATACTACGTTATCCCAGACTATCCATTACAGAACAAGTGCTTTTTGGACGAACACCTACGACCAAAAGGAAGTTGAAAAAGGCATAGGCTGGTCGCCAATAGACCTTGCATATACATATTAGCTTGGTGAAGCACCTCGACGTACCACAGATTAGCAATCAATGCGATCAGTATTACAAACTCAGTCTTAGCAGAAACAAAGTAACAAAGTATCTAAAAATATAAAAAACTTTTGGGAGGGGTATCGATAAAATCAGTATTCTACTCTATTGCAAGCGGTGGATAACTAACTTCTTCCAGACCCAATTTCGGGCAGATCTGGGGGTTCCCGAGACTCTAAAGTCACAAAAAAAATTTATTCAATCTGCTATAGATCGAAAAGAAAAAAAAACACCATTGGACCGACTCCTTTAATGAAACGTCCGACACAATTTCGTCTTTGCGTTATGCAGGCTCGCAACCCACACCTGAACTAACACGAGTCTCATACTTCTCCGACTGAGCTAGCCGGGCCACACTGTTGTACGCTTCCGTCCCAGTGACTCTGAAGGCTGAAAAAAAAAAAAAAAGCCGTTCACATAGGTTCAAAGCAACTAATTGAGCCACATTCAATACATTCGATCACGGTATTTTCGCTGGCAAATAGTCTACACAAAAAAATTTTGAACCAAGACTCGAACACCAAAGTTGATACACACTCACTGAACTGTGAATTCACGATGAAACTACCCTCATACTTTATGGTCGTCGATAATCTTGACTTACCATGGCGGTGAAACACGCACGTAAGTTACTATCATACTGACAGAAAAAAAATTATTGCCGATGTTAGGCACGAATGTCCTTGGAGTGATAAACACCTCTACGTTTAGAAACCAGGTCCTCCAGTTCGTAGGCGGAACCACCTACCAACCTTATTACTCTGGTCTCAATAAACTTCTGTGCAAGTTTAGCAGATAACTTCTTATCGGCGTCACTCAAGATAAAGTTCCTTCGGAACACCGTATCACCTGGTTTAAACAAAGTTACTCGAGCTCGTAAATTGTATCTTTCAGCACTTTTGACAAATGCCTCGGCAGTTAAATCAAGAATTCGAATTCGAATCTTATTAAGATAATCAGGTCGCAGAATCGTTTCACCTGGATCATGAAGACTATTCAATCGTCTCAGCAGTTCATATGACGAACCATGAGTCACCATAGGTATTCCAAACATTGCGTAATATGGGGAACATTTCAGTGTTTGATGCAGGGAACAACGTAGTGCACAAGCGATCTCGCTCAAGTGCATATCCCATTTAGAATGTTCCTCCTTTAAATAGGCTCTAATACCAGATAAAACACTTCTATTTACCCGTTCCGAAGCGTTAGCTTGAGGTGAATATAGCGCTAGTAATGTATGTTTCACTCCGTGCTTCGCCAAGAAATCTCCAAATAGTTTAGACTTAAACTGCGTCCCATTATCGGACACAATAACTTCGGGACAACCAAATACGTGAAAGACATTGGTAGCCAATAGATGACAAATTGGTTCAGCGGTTAGCTTCCGTAAAGGAAATAAAAATGGATATTTAGTAACATGATCTAATACTACAAGGATAGCGATATTCCCGGCCTTTGAACGAGGATAAGGGCCAAGAATATCGATATATAATCGCTGTCCAACTCGTTCTGTTTTCATTTGGGACACCATGGGAGCACGAAGTGGAACATTAGTCGCTTTGATTTCTTTACAGGTCTTACAATTTCCTATGTAAGATTTATCCTGGGTATACATACGAGGCCAATAGTAAAATTTACGAATGTTATACAAGGTTTTTGCTAGACCTCCATGAGATGAGGTAGGAGGATTGTGGGCCCTTGCAATACACTCGTCAGTGTATTCCTCAGGTAACCACAATTTCCAGACCTCACCCTCTGAAGGAATATCAAGATCTAGACAAGCCAATCGTTTATAAACCCGACCAGAAATTACTTTCAGATCAGGCAATGTACCGTCTGCTTCGGTAACCAGATTTACCAACTCCAAATATCGAGAAGTGTTGAAGAAAGGGGAATTAAGATCTAATTCAGGCACTGGACATAGTTCAGAAATGATGTCGACAGAGTCACGTCTTGATAGAGTGTCAGGAACAGTATTTAATTTTCCTTTTCGGTACTCAATATCAAAGACGTAACCCTGCAATTTCAAGCTCCAACGAGCCAATCGACCAGAAAGGTCTTTTTGTTGCATTAACCATCTTAATGAAGCATGATCAGTTATGATCTTAAAGGCCTGACCCTCGACATACGCTCTAAATTTCTTTACTCCCAGTACGGCGGCTAGACACTCTTTCTCACTAGTTGAGTAATTGCGTTGCGCAGAATTTAGTTTCTTGGACATGTACGCTATGGGATGTTCCATACCGTCCATGTCACGCTGAAGTAATACACAGCCTATACCGTCATTACTAGCGTCGCACTGGAGAGTAAAAGGTTTAGTATAGTCGGGGTTTATGAGGACTGGTGCTGATATGAGAGCATTTTTGAGATTTATAAATGCTATCTCAGCTTCTGGTGTCCATACGAATTTATTAGAATTTTTCTTCAACAAATCTGATATAGGAGAGGACATAGCAGAGAAATCGGATATAAAACGGCGATAATAACCCGCCATACCCAGGAATCGTCGAATCTGTTTGGACGTACGCGGTGTAGGAAATTCAGAAATAGCTTGCGTTTTATCAGGATCAATTTTTAGCTTACCACCTCCCACTACATATCCCAAATATTTTACATCCGGCAAGAGAAACTTACTTTTTTCCACGTTTATCGTCAAGTTCGCACGTCTAAGACACTGGGAGATATCTTCTAACAGTTTCAGATGGGCCTCAAAGGTATCTGTAACTATTAGAAGATCATCCAAGTATACGAAGACGCACGACTTGAGATGTGGAGGAATTACTTGGTCCATCAATTTGGTCATTGTTTGCGGCGCATTGCACAGTCCGAAAGGCATTCTTACGAAATGATACAATGGCCGCCCTGGGACCGTAAAAGCAGTTTTCTCTCGGGAGTGTTTTTCTAACGGTATCTGCCAGAAAGCGTCTTTCAGATCCAAACTGGAGATGAAATTACTTTGTGGCAGCCGACTCAAGATTCCATCAATCTGTGGGAGGGGGTAAGCATCCTTCTTAGTAACTGTATTGACCTTTCTACTATCCAAACAAAGACGATTCTTCCCAGGTTTGCGAATTAAGACCACGGGACTCGACCAAGGACTGTTAGAAACCTCTATAATACCCAGAGATAACATCCTATCCAGTTCTTCTCCCATCAGTTTCTCAATGGCGGGCGAAATTGGATAGTGTCGTTGCTTGATGGGAGCTGCAGTCCCCACATCAATAACGTGTTCCAACAAATGTGTTCGACCCAGACCCATTTTTGAAAATGATGGTAGAAGCTGAATAGTGTTTTGTAGACGTGCTTGATTGTCCATAGACAATTCTGAAATTTCTGACTCCGTAGTCGAAAATGTAGGTAAGTTAAATATCGGGTTAAACAAACCAAAAGCGTTAAAGAAATCTATACCTAGATATAGATTTTGAGTCAAAGACGGGATAATGAAGACGTCCAGGGTTCTGACTTGGTTCATAAATGAAATCTTTGTTTTTACAAACCCCAAGATCTTCTGTCTTTGGCCATCGGCAGTACGAACTACGGCAGACGAATAAGTCAGAAGGTCTGGAGTCTGTACGATTTCTTTAGCAAAATCACCACCAATTACAGTCAAGGACGCTCCACTATCCAACAGTCCAGTATGTTGTTTACCCAATATTGACACTGTGGCATAAGATCTCACATCGTTGGCCAATTTCACAATAGAGGAAATGGTTTTAGTTTTAAACAAATGCCGTTGTTGCCAATAAATACGAGAACGGAGCGCAGAGCGCGATGGAAGTTTCAAAGATGATAATGAATCGACAAATATGTTTGAGCGCACCTTCAGGTATTCGTTCAATCGTTGTTGGAACGATTTGTTTTTGGTCCATAATGGAGGTGGTTCAGTATGAACGGGTGTTCGTTTCAATAATTTCATATCAGTATCATGAGTGGGTACCAAATCATTAAAAGTCGCATTTGTAATCGGTGTTTCAGGGGTGACGATAATGGAATTATTATCTGTTTCGTCTCTGTTTGAAATACTTACAGGTAGAGTATTCCAAGAGTGTTCTATCAAATTGGATGTTGAAGCTCGGTTCAACATTGTATTGTGCACTAATAGGTTATTGGGACTAGTTGATGAAATATTTGAAGGATCAGGAGACAAACTATTTTTAGGCTCAGATGAGTCTAAGAGGTGTCCTGGGAGCGAGAAAAGGTGTTGGGATTCTGGCCCCCCCTTCGGTTTCCCCGACAATTTTCACAATTAGGACACAATACATCATCCTTCCCACATCCCCAACAAAACAAACGCTGTGATTCACGACAATCGTGCCACCGGTGACCAGGTCGTTTACAGTTCCAACAAATAGTTGAACTGGTTATTCGTCTCATATTAGGGGCGGGCTGTATTGCCGCGAGTTCGTTGGATGCAATTGGTAGCGATTCAGTTGGCATTTCGCTAATTTGAATTTGTGAGAATTCACTAACCAAGTCCACTTCTGACACCGGTCTAGATGGTCTACTGATATAATCTCGCGGTCTGATTATTGACTCGGCCCATAATTTTTCGCGATCACGGCAGAGCTGGCGCAGATGTTCCAGACCATAAACGGTGACATAAAGTAGTTCCCTCCTAATTTCCAATCGTAAATTGTTGCGTATCAAGGATAATAACTCTGCGTCCGACATCGGTACTCGAAGTTTATCCGCCAGTCGATAAATTGATTGTAAGAATTCGTCAAACAATTCAGTGGGCCGCTGTTTCCTGGCCCTCATCCGCTCCTTTATCTCTTCGTCCGTCTGCCGGTCCCGAAATTCTATTCGCAGAGCATGACATAAGTCAGTCCAAATAAGCTGTCGGTTCTGGCGAAAATATCTCCAGAACCAATCAGCTGCTCGATCGGTGAACAACAGGTACAGACAACGGGTAACAATAGAAAAATCGCTATTTAAACACATCTCTGTCAGCCGCTCTATCCTGAAGATGAATGCTTCAACATCCAGACCATCGGGCCTGCCTGAGAACGTTACGTTCCAATTTCTAACTGTGGTAGAGTGCTGATCGAGATGTGTTCGTATTCTAGCTGGAGCAAGAGCAGGATGAGGTTCAGCAAACATTGGTGGTACTGGTACATTATTTTGCACAAACGCATTTACTGGCGTATAATTTGAATGAACCGATGGATGACGCGGGGTGGTGGGTGATACTGCAATTGGTGCTAGAGGTAACAACACTTCAGGTGCTGGAGCACGTGATTGCATCATTGAGTGATTAATTCTCGAAATTTCCTGATCGATGTGTGCATTTACCGCTTCCTGAAAACCGTGATCTTCCGCTGCAGCGGCACCATATATGGGAGATCGTTGAGCTATATTCACTCGCACTTCATCGGCGAGTCTAGATCGTGGGAGTTGGTTTGCCAAGGGAGTGGAAGAGTGTTGATTTCCAATACTAGGACGACGTTGCCAACCTGCGGTAATAGAGCGAGTCACAGGTCTCGGTGGAGGTGGTACCACAGTATCATTAGATTTATCCATCCCTCGGGGTAACCTTTGTAATTCTGCACGCTCACAAGCGGCTCGACAAATTGGGCAGGTGCGATTCCGCAACAACCAGTCGTTGAGGCAGATGTCATGAAAGAGGTGGTTACACCGAGTGAGAAGTTTTACGTCGGCCGGCACTATTTCGTGTTGACAAACAGCACAAGAGCTGGACCTATCCAGAACGTCAATCTTATCAGCGGCAGACATTATGAATCTCAAACCGCCGCACAGGACCAGATCAATAAATGCACGTATATGGAGAGCGAAACGAAAATTATTACACTATCGATGTGAACTTTGAATCCAAATAAACAATTTTAATTATCAACAGAAAAGATTACTTTATTCCAATATTTGATTACTTTGAATATTTTAAGGCAGAATTTAAAAAAAATTATATGGAAGTTTAGCGTTTCAAACCTCAAACAGCTGCGCAATATTTTCCTCCAATTCGACAATTATAATTTTTGCTTTAAAAAAAATGTTAATCTGACAACAGCCGAGCGTGTAACACACAAAAAAAAACTATCCTGGCTGATGCTTGTATTTGATTTGACCAAACAAGGTAGAAATTGTACTGTGAGAGAAAATAAGTATACCAAGAATATGGCAGAAGATGGCAATAATATAAACTGTTCCAGACCCAATAGGTCAACAGGTCACTCGAACTACTAGGAAATGCTAAATGAGTGCAGATATATCCCTCCGGTGGGGGCGGAGAAATTAATAATTTCAACCGATAATAACAAAAAAAAATTGATTTATATCAAACTTAAAATCTATCATGCATTAAGGAACACAAGAATAAAAAAAGTACTAATACGACTTAAATTTAAAACAAACAAAAATACTATAGCTGTGTTGTTGTCCTGGTGGTAGGTTGTAATATTGATAATTTGATGTATTCTCGGTAAATAGTATAATTTTTTTTTTTTCTTTATAATTTGATGTCTTCTAGGTAAATAGTATAAATTTTTTTTTTCTTTATAATTTGATGTCTTCTAGGTAAATAGTATTTCCTATATGATTGGATATCTTGATTTCAATATTTCCCTTTTTTTTATATATTTAGGTGGATCCTACAATTTTGAGAGAAAGCAACAATTAATACCTAATATTATCAGCAAATTGAGTTATTTATTTATTTATATTTTTTTTCTTTTATATAAATATTTATTCATTTATTTTTATATAAACATTTATTTATTTAGTATAGCCTTTTTTTTTGTATGAATGTTTATTTAGTTATTATAATTTTTATGTATGAATATTTATTTATTTGTTTTTTTTTTTAATAAATATTTATTTATTTATTTATTTATATTTATTTATTTACAGACGATGGACGGACGGACCAATCAAGGGGGGAGTTCACCACACCTGGGTTGGAAGTGGTGATCGCCGGTCTTTCATTAAATGTTTTGTTGTTTATAGTTTTTAATTAAATTTTTTGTTAGTTTTGTTAGTTTGGGACCAAAGAAAAGTTTAAAATATACTACGTTAAAGGATGGGAAATCAGACAGGAACAGGGGAGAAGAGGGGATGTAAAAGGATGGGAAAGGTAGGGTGGGAAAGGAATAAGTTGGGGTATGTGCTGATGGGGTTTCACCCAGCTGACAAGTGTTGACGGGATGGCCAGAAGATAAATCCTCTGGACCACCATTCGATCATCAACACCCGCCAACTGCGATCCACACCACCAACACATACGGGCGAGGTGCTATGACCTGAGTGGATCCAGTCGACCACGGCATAAAAGCTGAGCGGGCATTTTCCCTCAGTAGCTGATCGGGCTACTTTGGAAAATGTCCCCCAGTATTATCCATGGGGAACCGAAACACTCAGGCCATAGGAAACCAATATTGTCGGGAGGGGACTCTAACAATTAGACAATATCAGTTCGGACTGGACTCTGAGGACACCACGAACCCGAAGCCTGACCAGGTGACCAGACTCGGACGAGAATTGGCGTATACACCAATACACGTCAGTCTAGGTCTGGCACCTGAATCACCTTCGGCCCTCGTGACATCGCCAGAAACCCAGCCCGTAACTAGGGTCCGTGGGGTTGTAATGCCCATTGGGAATACTTCCTAAGAAATATTCCCACCCCTGCGTTATCAAAAAAAAAACAAAAGGGAGAAACATTGCTGGAGGCGTAGGGACGCAACTCCCCATCAAAGAAAAGTCTGAGGGATCTCAGACTTCCTTTGCTCCTGCGCGTTTGAAGCAGGGAATTGCTTCTACGCCGCCAGAGCCTCTAACTATTATATGGTGGATAATGAAAATTTAAAAGAAGAAAAAAAAATTTAATAAAAATTTTTTCCCAAAGTTTTTTGTAATTTGAAGGGACTCCTCCAGAGTCCTACACCGCTGTAGGGACCCTTAGAGGAGCCCCACGTTGGGCGCCAATTTGTAATGAAGCGCTTTCTCAGTGGCGAACCAATGAGAAGGACATAGCAGGAAGCGTACCTAGCGAGATTGATTTTCAAGCCCCAAACTAGCTTCAGCCCATGGGAACGATAAAGTAACCCTGCTACTTCAGCACAAATACAGAAATGTACGCTATTTACGAGAATTTGCAGAAATGAGAAAAAAAAATAATACAAGTGTGAAAAAGGAGACTCTGGCGACCCCATTGGCGAAAGACCCACGATCCACACGTCCAACCCCCCCACAATCACTCTCAGACGCTCACACACTCACACTTCACGCATACTATCGTTCGCCCACACATTCACAATTCACACATACCAACATTCACCCGGACATTCAATCACTGACTCGCCCTCTCACACACATTCCCACTTTTACGTTAGACAACAAAAAAAAATAAAGGTAATAAAACAAGTCCACTCACCCCATGATTAATCCTCCAGTCGTCCAAGTCCTTCGGCCTTAGCCCTCCATCAGTGATGATTCATCCAACAGGCATGGTATTACAAAAATAAATGTACGGATAATCCACTGGTGCGTGGTCAGCTCGGCAGCAATAGCAAACCAGTTGGTGTAAATATGGAGTTGAAAATATGACAGTATCAGCAAAAATTGTATATAATTAATCAGTTGCAATATTCCGAAATTTTGTAAAAATGCTGCGTTGAAAATACGATAATATCAGCAAAGATTTTACATAAATAATCTGTTGCAATATCCCAAAAGATTGTAAAAAGGTTGCGTTGAAAATACTATGATATCAGCAAAAATTGTATACGAATAACCAGTTGCAATATCCCAAAATATTGTAAAAATGTTGCGTTGAAAATTACGATAATATCAGCAAAAACTTTATATAATTAATCAGTTGCAATATTCCGAAATTTTGTAAAAAATGCTGCGTTGAAAATACGATAATATCAGCAAAGATTTTACATAAATAATCTGTTGCAATATCCCAAAAGATTGTAAAAAGGTTGCGTTGAAAATACGATAATATCAGCAAAAACTTTATATAATTAATCAGTTGCAATATTCCGAAATTTTGTAAAAATGCTGCGTTGAAAATACGATAATATCAGCAAAAATTTTATATAAATAATCAGTTGCAATATCCCAAAATATTGTAAAAATGTCGCGTTGAAAATACGATAGTATCAGCAAAAAAAAACTGGTATATAAATAATCCGTTGTAATAGCCAAAATTTGGTAAAAATGTTGTGTAGAAAATACGATATTATCAGCAAGAACGGTATATAAATAATGCGTGGCTATACGGTGGCAATAACCAAAAAAAACTCTATATCAATATGGCAGTAATAACAAAGACACTTCCAGGAAAGTTGCGTTGAAATAGGTATAAGATATGGCATTAGTAGCAAAAATTTGATTCAAATGTCGTGTTGAAGATACCCATAGATAAATTCAAATTTCCTTTAGGTTGATTCTTTCGCTCCCGCCCTCAATACTTTCAACTTTTCGTATTCCCTATCGACCAAGGCGATAATCAAAACAGTTATTATTCTCTTCTTTTTATTATTAAATCAAGCATTAATTTAACGATATTCTAAACAAGTAACATTTTACAATCTTGTACTGAACCAGAGCCGTTTTCGTCTGATTCCCCTTGTTTTTTAAATTATTTCTGAACAAACACTAAATTACAGGTTTATTAGTTGATTTTATGGAACTAGTAATATTTTACTTATACTATTAACCAAGCATGAATTTACGGTTGCTCACCAGACAACTTTCATATATACATTTACTATGAATCATAACAGAACTTACAGTTCTTTTCACTAAATCAATCACTATTTACATTTACTATGAATCATAACAGAATTTACAGTTCTTTTCACTAAATGAATTACTATTTACATTTACTATGAATTATAACAGAATTTACAGTTCTTTTCACTAAATAAATTAGTATTTACATTTACTATGAATTATAACAGAATTTACAGTTCTTTTCACTAAATGAATTACTACATGCATTTACTAAGAATCATAACAAAATTTACAGTTCTTTTCACTAAATAAATTAGTATTTACATTTACTAACAAGCATACAAGAATTTACAGGTTTTCACTAATATTATTTGTGTCAAATTTATTACGAAACATCTAGGTATGTTCAGTTTCGTTCACTGAGCAATTTTCAATTTGTTTGTTCTAATTTACTATGAGACAAGCAATTATACATGATTCTTTACCTTTTTAATCACGGCATTCTAAACAAACCGCTTTCCGCTAATTCTACCGCTATCTCAACCTCAGCAGATCCACTTGCACAATGGTTGTATTATTTAATATTAGAGGTAGCAAGTCTCCCTAATTACACTAAATCACACAATAAAATTTTATTTAAGCTATAACAACTAACACTGAACAAATTGAAATTAATAGCACATGAATCAGAAAAACGATATCCATGTCCCGCACGGATAATTAGAATTTTTAACTTGAACGTCAAAAATGCAACAACATAATGCGAATGTAATAGATTGCGCGAGTACTATGTGAATCGCTAATTGAACTGCGCCAGAGAATAAGTTACCGTGCTCATTATATAGTCAAATTTTTAATCTCGCAATAACTCGAATAAAGTATTTAGATGAGAGATAATTAATTTACATCAGATTTTCAAATTATTGGGAACTTATTATAGTTCACAAAACCGTTTGCTACTTGATAATATTGTACTAAAAATAAGGTTGGGATCCCCAATATTTCCGACACATTCATAACACGTATAATTGAATTCAAAATGAATCAAATACAGATTCGATCAATGTAGTGATGTTTAGACATTTAATAACTACATTCTGCAATATCAATACCGTGAAGTTCAGATCAATCACGGAAGGATTGTTTAAAGCAAAACACTCATACAAAGACAAATCAAATGTTTAACCAAGCAGAAATAGTAATTCGTTGTATGTTGACGATTGGGAACAAAATACACGTAGCTGTTGTGAGGTTTTGAGAATTTCGTTATTTCATTACGGTTTGTGTTTTGAAACAAAAAAAAGTTCAAACTCAAGTAGTAAGGCGAGGACAATCGAATGGAAGCACAACGCGCGTCAATTTTAGTGCGTTGTAAGATTAAATTCTGATTAATTTTTAGTGATTATACGGATGATGATTAAGGAAAATTATTAATTAATTCAAATTAACCAATATTGTGTTATATCAATGAATAAATAATTCAAGGTAATTAGTGTAATTTTCTTTCTCCCATACGTTTGTCCGGCTATTGCAGATTTAGTAGATTTTGAGAAATATAAGGAAACTATGGGTTAAGGAAACTACATGAAATATGACTATTGATGACGAAGGGATGAGAATCTATTACAAGTGGTACAGATTAATATAAGGAACAACAACTAAGGAAACTGCGACCATAATATACTACGTTATCCCAGACTATCCATTACACTCTATAAAATATCACAGCAATAATCGGTTTTTTGCTTATTAAGCTTTAGTTTCATTAAGAACCCCTGGCAGTCCTTAGCATCACATCTGTTGTCCGTTTAGATGAAATGATAGTTGACACAGTTTACGCACTTATTTGCAACGGAGCTACAACTTTTGACATCATGTTCACCACCACATTTCACACAGCTAACCCGAGCAGTGCAATTTTTAGATGAGTGAAAAAATCCCTGACAGCGTGTGACATTAAGATCCTCTTTAATTAGATATCTGCCACAGTGCAGATTGACAAAACGATCCACGAGTCTTACAAACGTGGAACCAATTGCTTCAATTTTAATCAGCCATTTGTGATTAGTCCTATTCTGCACACTAAACACCTTTTTAATTATGTCATCGGGACCAAAGAAGTAGTTAAGTTCAACCAAATCATCAATCAGCTCACTCTCCTCCAGATCCTTGTCTACATTTAACAAGATAAGTCTTGGATTCCGCTTCTTTGTTAGTGATATCTTGTATTCAGCACCAACTTGACTCTCAATAATGGTAGCAAGTTTTCTTGTTGAATCACCATCCTTAGGATTAATGATGACTCCACCATTCCACCTGGCTTTTACATACACAATTGAGATGCCATGCGACGAAGGTCTCACTCTCTTAACAAAATCGGATTTGGTTTCCATAACATCCGGCTTCTTTTTAGGCACCAAAATTATACCCTGTGAACACTTAGCAGGAGCATCATCTCTACTCGCAACAGTATTCAGTTTTACCACATCAGCATATGATTTTTCAGCATGACCGTGGCTACAAGATCTTGCAGCATTATCCAACACTTTCTTAATTTCATCACGGACCGCTTCAAAGTTGCTTTCAAGCCGCTGAATAGAAGACAGATCGTTCTGACTGTTGTTACCTTTGCCTGATTTGATGTCCTCAAGCTGATTAGAACACGCATCACAAAACCATTTACACACTTACGGCATCTCTTTAATTTTGTTATATACTGCCTTTTTTATATTTAGGCAGGAAATATGGTACCATCTTATACAGAAACCATCACAGAACAATTGCACGGTCATTTCTCTTAACCTCCAAATCACAAATTTTACACAGACTGTTATCACCACTGCAATCACTCATTTTGAGGTTATTTAGTAATCTATCCCCAGCCAATCTTAATGATGGGTCCTTTCACTATAAATGACGTGTGAATATTGTTTGTAAATATTTTTAATTTAATTATTTAATTAGACAAAAATTCATTGCCTGTCAATCGACGCCATGTTGACGTTTTTTCTCCACCAAACGGTATAGTTTTCCAAACAACATCTCCAAACTTTTTCTTATTCGCTACAACTCTTTAAGCAAAACACTTTCCTTCTTTCCTCCTTAACTCTACCTAATTTCTTTATTTATATCGTTCCATCTTCGATGGCACTAGGGGGGGAGTGTTGTGCCGAACATTTAAATTAAAAAAATGTTTTTAAAATTTTAATTGTAGCAAGCGATGTTTTTGATCGTTAAAATTTATTAAAAAAACAAGAGTTCTAGAGTTCTTGTTTTTTTGTTTTAGTTAAAAGTTTTCTATTATTTGAAATTCCCTTATTATTTTGATTATTGTTTTAAAAAATGTTTTTCCGCAAAAGTTGGGTTTAAACTTTTTACTCATTGATTTTTTTTTAGTTAATTGTTAGTAAACAATTATATGAGATAGTAGTCGCGTTTTTTCTTCGGACAACTGTCCGGGACAGCGATTGTTTTATTTATATTTTTTCTTTCAAATTAAAATTATTTCAATTTTGATTGCATAAATATTAAATATTTATCGTTTATCCATCCATTTTAATTAATCTCTTTAAAATAAATTGGCAAATTAAATTTATTTTTACCAGTTCGCAACAAATCTTGTGTTTTATCGAGAGCAGTTCAGAACAGGTGAGGGAAATAAACAATGGGACATTTTTAGTACTATTTTTGAAATTAACACTATCTTCATGTATGTTTATTTTTAGATGTCAAAAACATTACATATATGTACATACGTATATACGTACAAAACAAAAAATTAAATTTAATCTTTAATTTAATTTTTTTTTTAGTTCGAATCTCGTCGTTTAAATATAAAATATATGGCTCTTCATGAAATAAACAAATATAACATAAGTGTAAACAAACATTTATGGCGATTGTCAAAATATTCACTTGAAGCTAGCTACAATTTAGTTCTAAAAATCTCCCTGTATTTTACCAATATTTTTCTCTGTCCTGGACAGTCAGTTCGAAGATAAAACGCGACTAGTAATATAAAGCAAAATAATTATATTTGAAATATGTTTGAAATTAAAAAAGTTTATTTATGTCTACAATAATTGGAATTATAATCCTAGTGTTCGGTACATACATTCTGATAAAAAAAATCATGATTTTTCTGTACTAAAAATAGTATAAACGCGGCCATTTCTCACGAAAAAAATCAATTTTTTTCTTGCGTTTAAATGTCAAAATATTTTATCTTATTATTATTATTATTATTTTATTTTATTTAAGACCCATAGTTTTGTTTTTGTATATAAATAGTCATTGATGTTGAGTTTAGTTTAGTTTAGAAAACAATTAACCCAAGAAGAAGGTCTCTTAGAGACAGAAAATATTTGGTGTTACAATAAAAAATTTTGGAAGTGAAAAAAGACGTTGTTTTACTCTGTATTATTGCAATCACTTCAAGTAGTTCACACAAGAAAATTATATAATTTTCAAAATATTTTGAATTTAGGTGTCAATAAAACTATTTTATTTGGTTCTTTACGCTTTTGGTTTTGTTTTATTTAAGCTTAAATTTTTGTGATAACTATTCTTGATAAATTTGGTGTTGTGTTTTCGGGATAAAGTTATCGTTTGTGAACAAATTAATTGTAATAAAAGTAACGTCTAAAGTTTGACTTATAAATACATTTTGTTTTTTGGACTGTTCGGTCCGGTTTGACGTAATATTCAACGAAGTGAAATTAGTAGCAAGCAACTTTGACGTTTAATAACGTGATTTTTTGTTTCATATTCTTGTACCGAACACGCTCAATGTTATCTTTAATTGATTAAATATTGTGTTTATAACTGAAATCATTATCTGGAGTCTTTTAAACTAGGAATTAAAAAGACAGTTGTTTATTTCCTTTTTAAATAAAATTAAAGTTATACTAAACTTTTGAAATATGAGTATTTGCTGAATTGGGATTTTGAGAGTGAAGAATTTATTATTTCTGAGTCAGCTCCAGTTATATGTATGTTTATTGTGTTACATTATTTTTTGAATTCAAATCTATTATGGTAGATTATATTTAGTACTAAATGTTAAAACATAGATGGCAACAAAAAGCTATTAAACAAATTATTATTATTGTATGTTGACAGTCAAAAAAAAGATGGTGGATTAACTTTGTAATTGAAAAGGAACTGTGTTTTTGTAAAATTGGAAATAAATAAATTAAACGTTAAAAAAGGCAAATGAATAATTAAAATTATTTCTAATAACTTCAGAAGGGTATAAGCAATCCATAAATATAAAATTCATAGTGATGATTATGATGAAAGCGGGTTTTGTCAAATATTAAAACAAAAACAAGGATAACGTGGTCGCCATTGTTGGTTGGATTCTTTTATGAGGAAAATTAAAACTGTTTGTGATTTTTGTTGGTGCAATATCACACGATTGCTGTGGAATTCTGTTGGTGCGGGATTTCGATTACTTTTGTTGGAGCAAAAGTAAATTTTTTTCATTGATTCTGTTGGTGCGGAATTTTTGTTAATCAAAGAAAATGAGCGGAGATGAATCCAGTGATGGTAATGGAGACGTAGTAAAGAAAAGTGTAAGGCGGAATGACAGGAATTTCGGAAATATGGGAGAATTATTGCCTGAATTTGATCCTGTTAAAGATGAAATTCAAATGAGAATGTGGATTGAGAAAATAGAGGGATATGGAATGTTGTACGATTGGTATGAAGTTGCTATAAAACATTATGCTTTAAGTAAACTGACGGGCGTAGCGAAAAAGTGGAGAGATACGGTACAGTCAGAAGGAATGATGTGGTCACAGTGGAAGGAGCTACTGCTAAAAACTTTTCCATCGAGCGACAGTGTTGTTCAAAATAGGATGGACGCACAAAATTATAAAAGGAAGTTCAATCAAAACATGGTGGAGTATTTTTTTGAAAAACTTTCGAGATGTCAAAAGGCAAAAATGGAGGACAGTGAAGTAATCGAGTGGATAGTGCATGGATTGGGAAACAGTCGTTATAGAGACTTCCTGGGTCCATTAAGAAAGTATATAACACCATCGGATATGCTAAATGATCTTAAGACGGCAGCTCTACACATCGATGCGACAGGCTTCGAACATCGAAGTCGAAACTCAGACTTTTCGGTTACGTGTTTTAAGTGCCAAAAGAAAGGACACTATGCGAGGCAGTGTACTGAAAATCAAAAAAAAGAAACAACGGAAAAAACAATGTTTAAGATTGATGAAGTCAATCATGATAAATATATGAAGACTGCTTTTATTAAAGGAAAAAAGGTGGAATGCTATGTTGATTTAGGGAGTAGCTGTGTCACGATAAGAAGATCCACGGTGGATGAATTAAAATTTAAATACATTAAAGACAATAACTTATCTTCATTAGTTGGTTATGGGAACGGTCGGGTCAAACCAGAGGGATATTTGGAAGAAGAAATAACAATTGACGGAACAACAGCGAAATTAAAACTATTAGTTGTACCAGATGCAAGTCAAAAGGTGGAATTAATTGTTGGGCATCCCTTCACCGAGCAGCCACACGTTATGATAGTGAGTACTTCTGATCAGCTGATAATTAAAAACAATGAAAATTCGGAGATAGGTGAATTTTTTGTAATGAGTGAAAATACTAGATTGAATGTCGTTGCTAAGAATGCAGTAAAAATACCCAATAATTATTTGGGTCATATTGGTGTAAGTTTGTCAAACAAAAATGAAGAGTTCTACGTAGAGGGTGGACTTCGTGCCACAGGAGAATTATTACCAAGAGTTATTATTACCACCGATGAAAATGGAGAGTCGGCTTTACCAATTTTAAATATCACTGGTAAAGAACTAAAAATCAAGGAAGGAGAGTTATTAACGAGGGCAGAAATTTGTAAAATAGAAGAAGAAGTAGATAGCCAAGAAGAGGAAAATCAGAAAAATAATATCACACTTGAAGAGTTAAATACAAATGTCAATGGAGAAGCCGCAGAAAAATTATTAAGGTTAGTAAATAAGTTCAAAAATATAATATCCAATGATTTCTCTCAGATGGGCTGTACTAATAAAATGGAGATGCGTATTAAATTATTAAATGATGGGCCTGTATATTATCGCCCTTATCGTCTTGCAATTTCCGAGAGACAAGTCCAAAATTTAATCGACAAATTAAAAGTAGCCGGAGTTGTAGAAGATAGCAGCTCACCTTTTGCAAGTCCAGTGTTGGTTGTAAAAAAGAAATCAGGCGAGATAAGGCTATGTATAGATTACAGAGCCATAAATAAAATTACTGTAAAAGATCACTTTCCGTTACCTTTAATCGACGATCAGATAGATAGATTGTATGGGAAAAAGTTTTACAGTAGTTTGGATCTATACAGTGGTTATTACCAAGTGCCGTTGACACCGGACTCAAAAGAGAAAACTGCATTTGTGACACCAGATGGGCATTACCAGTTTATACGCATGCCATTTGGGCTATGTAATGCTCCATCAGTGTTTCAAAGACTAATAAATGTTGTATTAGGTAATTTACGCTATACGACGGCTATGGCCTATTTAGATGACATTCTAATTCCTTCGGATACAATTGAAGAAGGATTACAAAACTTAGAAGTAGTGTTTGAGTCAATTAAAAATTCGGGGTTTACCTTAAATTTAAAGAAATGTAATTTTTTGATGGAAAAAATAGAATATTTAGGTTTTGAAATATCAGAAAAAGGAATAGGACCTGGAAGGATAAAGGTTAGATGTATAAAAGAGTTTCCTACACCTAAAACTGAGAGAGATGTAAGGAGTTTCGTCGGTCTAGCCAGTTATTTTAGAAGATTCGTGAAAGATTTTTCAATTATACTTCGTCCGTTGACAGATTTATTGGTTAAAGATTCAAGTTATAAGTGGACAGCGGTTCAAAATAATTCTTTTGAAACCATAAAAGGTTTTCTAACAAGCGGTCCTGTATTAGCGATTTATAATCCTAAAGCAAGAACAGAAGTTCATACTGATGCGAGTTCGTTAGGTCTGGGTAGTGCGGTTCTGCAAGAACAAAAGGACGGTATACTAAAACCAATTAGTTTTTATAGTAGGAAAACAACGAAAGAAGAATCGAAATACTCAAGCATAGAATTGGAAGCTCTAGCGATTGTAAGTGCACTGTCGAGGTTTAGGGTGTATTTGATAGGGATACAGTTTGCTATCAAAACAGATTGTAACAGTTTGAAACTGCTGGAAGGAAAAAGAAATTTAAATCCTAGAATAGCTAGATGGTTTTTGAGATTGTCGGAATTTCAATATACAATTGAACATGTATCAGGGAAAATTAATAAAGTAGCAGATGTTCTAAGTCGGTATCCAGTGGAGGAACCCCAAGAAACAGGGTTAGTTGGGATGGCAGTAATGGGGATAGATGTTGAGGAAGACTGGGTAGCGGCAATGCAGCGAGCAAGTAAGGAAATTAAAGTAATAAAAGAAAAATTAGAATTAGGTGATAGAGAAGTTCAAAAAAAATTTTGTTTACACAACTCGAGAGTTTATAAAATTTCTGAAGCTAGGTATAGGTTATATGTACCAAATGAGTTGATTGTTGATTTAATAAGTGACACCCACAGAATGCTATCACACTTAGGCATAGATAAAACATTGGAGAAATTAAAACAAAGCTATTATTTTCCTAAAATGAGAGAAAAGGTCACAGAGTATATTAACCGTTGTATTAACTGTCTATATTATAAAACTACGGAAACAGGCTGGATATTTACATCCATTACAAAAGGGTACTGAGCCCTTTCACACAATCCATATCGACCATTTGGGCCCATTTATTAGGACTCGGTTTCAAAATTTATATGTACTAGCAATAATAGATGGATATAGTAAATATGTGTTCTTAAAAGCAGTGGTATCGGTCGGAACGGATGAAACAATAATGGTATTAAAAGACTTTATATCACATTACGGTAAGCCGGTAAGAATTATAAGTGATAGAGGAACGGCGTTTACGTCCAAGGTTTTTGAACAATTTTGTGATGAACATTTGATCCAACACATAAAGGTTGCTTCTAGTACTCCACGAGCAAATGGACAGGTGGAGCGGGTTAATTAGACTATCGTTAGTTGTTTGGCAACCTCGACAGGAGGTGTTGATTGCGAAAGTTGGGACGAGAAGTTAATGGAAGTACAGTTTTCGATTAATAATAGCGCAAACCAAGTAACAAAGGTTACACCAGCCGAATTAGTCTTTAGATACAAAACGATTGCGTTGAGAGAAAATCCATTAGTTAGAGATATAGAGGAAGTAAATTGTGAAGTCTTTGGAACCAGCGAAGGTTTGGAAAACAAAGTAGAAGAGCTACTAGAACGAAATAGGAACAACATGAAAGAAAGATTTGATAAAGGTCGTAAGAAGGGAATAGATTTCAGGGAAAAGGATTTAGTTATGGTAAGAGCAGAAGCACCTGCTAGTGGCGAAAGTAGAAAACTAAGACCCAAGTACAGAGGACCCTACCAAATTATAAAAGTACTAGACAATGATCGATATGTTGTAAAGGACATAGAGGGTGAAATGCAATCGGCAAGGGTATTCACTGGGGTTATTCCAGAAGATAGGTTAAAACTTATTCCTGAGCGTGATTATATTACGGGAAAAGAATATGACGCGGTTATAGGGAGCGATGAAAGTGAACTTGATTCAAATTAAAAAAAAAAAAATAATAATGACAACTTATAATAATAGAATTAAGAAAATTAAATCAAAATTTGAAATTAAATTAGAATTTAGGTAGGTTAAGTTGTAAATGTATTGAGTTATGCAGTGTTATATGAATTGTACTTTTGTAATTTATTAGTTATATGACGAGGACGTCATGAGGTCAGGAATGGCCGAACTGTTACATTATTTTTTGAATTCAAATCTATTATGGTAGATTATATTTAGTACTAAATGTTAAAACATAGATGGCAACAAAAAGCTATTAAACAAATTATTATTATTGTATGTTGACAGTCAAAAAAAAGATGGTGGATTAACATTGTAATTGAAAAGGAACTGTGTTTTTGTAAAATTGGAAATAAATAAATTAAACGTTAAAAAAGGCAAATGAATAATTAAAATTATTTCTAATAATTGCATGAAATGTTTTATCCTGAATATCATTTTAATTAAGAGGATATTTCAACTATCTTAATTTTCAACATTGGAAATTTTTAGCATGTAACTGGCAAATCTGTTATTGAATTACTATAGGGCGATTTTTCTGTTCCGGTGTTTACCGCAATGGCGCTGCAAAAAGGGGATAAGAGAATAAATTCAAAAACTTTTATATGGGATTTCATACAAAACACAACTTGAATAATTAGAAAAATTATCTATGAAACTTCTTATTTTACTACAATGAAATAATTTAAATTTGTTTATGAACTATTATTGACTATATATTAAGCATAATATGTAAAATATTTTATTTTTTCTGTCCGTAAAACAAATACGAAAATGGGTTAAATTTTTCATACAACTTTGTATGGGAAATTTTGGCAATTTTTATGTTTCTTTTTTGAGCCACTTAAAAATAATATTTTATATATTACGCTTAAAATATAGTCAATAATACTCCATAATCAAATTAAAATTGTTCAATTGTGGTGAAATGAGAAATTTCTTAGATAACTTTTATATAACCCTATAGGGCGATTTTTCTGTTCCGGTGTTTACCGCAATGGCGCTGCGAAAAGGGGATAAGAGAAAATATCACAAAAATTTTATATGGAATTCCATACAAAACACAATTTGAATAATTTTAAAAATTATCTATGAAATTTCTCATTTTACTACAATTAAATAATTTAAATTTGGTTATGAAGTATTATTGACAATATATTAAGCATAATATATAAAATATTTTCTTTTCTTCTGTCCGTAAAACAAATACGAAAATAGGTTAAATTTTTCATGCAACTTTGTATGGGAAATTTTGGCAATTTTTATGTTTCTTTTTTGAGCCACTTAAGAATAATATTTTATATGTTACGCTTAAAATATAGTCAATAATACTCCATAAGCAAATTAAAGTTATTCAATTGTGGTAAAATGAGAAATTTCATAGATAATTTTTAAAGTTATTCAAGTTGTGTTTTGTATGAAATCCCATATAAAAGTTTTTAAATTTATTCTCTTATCCCCCTTTCGAAGCGCCATTGCGGTAAACACCGGAACAGAAAAATCGCCCTATAGCGTGAATTTCTAGCTATAAGTATAGGGCGATTTTTCGGTTCCGGTGTTTACCGCAATGGCGCTGCAAAAAGGGGATAAGCGAAAAATTTTCAAAAATTTCATGGGATTTCATACATAACATGACTGTAATAATTTTAAAAATTATCAATGAAATTTCACATTTTGTTCCAACTTGATATTTTAAGTTTGTTAATGAAGTATGGATGACTATATATCAAGCATAATATATTTCATACCATTCTTGTTTAGGCTAAAAAAAAACATGAAAATAGTCGAAAATTTTAATTTTTATACAAGCTTATATTTATATATGGTGTTTTACTAAGAAGTACTAAAAAATTGTACTAAAATAAAAACAAATTTGTTAAATTAAGTACGTATAGGGACATCACGGTTTTATTATTTTGAAAAATGTATGAAAGGGATACAGTGCAAGGAATATCAAAATTTCATTTTATTAATATAAGATAAGTTTATAAATAAGTTAATAACGACATTTCAAATTTATGTAATAAGATATTTTTCTGTTTTAGCCAAAAATAATCGAAAATATAAAACAAAGACGAATACAATTTGGTGCTAAATTGTACTAATATGGTAAATCTCAATTTTGTATCAAAAATTGGTCAATTTTAATTAATTAATGTAATTAGCTCAGATATTAACAAAAATAGTTAATTTTCTTCTGAATTTCTGACAGATATTAAGAAATCAAACATTATAGTTAGGCGTATCGAGTTAGTATTTTAAATAATGGATCGTTTGACCAATCTGCAATTAAAACAGAAGCTAAGCACGCTTTTTTTTTTTTTTTTTTTTTTTTTTTTTTTTTTTTTTTTTTTTTTTTTTTTTTTTTTATTAAAAATGCATTAAATCTAACTATATTTCTACGGAATATTAATTTTTGTTGAAAAAAAAACATTACATACATTTGGATAAGTAATTTAAAGGAAAAATTTAAGAAAACTTGGAAAATATCAATGAGAAGTAAAACTGGAATCTAAATAAAAATCAGATAAGCTTTTTAATATCTTATTTAATCGTATTCATATATTAACAATTTAGTATATAATTATTGTACATAATCTGTTGAATTTGAATTGTTTGTTTATTGTAAACATAATATAATAAACAATTCGAAATATTCGTAGACAGTAAGATACAACAATTGTTTATTGTTGTTTGTTGTTGATTTGTTGCACCATTGTTGATGTCTTTGAACCATTAACTAATTATCCTTTGTTTGGATTGACAATTTTGACAGTTAAACTTAGACTTAGGATCAAGTTATCCAGCTGTTAAAGTTGTCAATTTAGATATCAATTTTGATCTTTTATTTGGTTGTTTGTTGGAATTTATTTTGAGGATTGTTTTTTAGATTTATTTTGAGATTTAACTATAATTTAAAATGGCGAACTTGTCTATCGATTTTGCTAATATAAGAGGATTGAAAGTCAATCTAAATGCAGTGCACCTCTATCTTGAGAATCTTAAGCCTGATATTCTTTTTTTAACGGAAACGATTATCAGCGCGAGAGCTGTATCGTTAGACAAAACTAAATATGTTTGTCCTAACTATGAGCTTGAATCTTCATTCTACCTGAAGCATGGTGTTTGTGCGTTCATTAGAAATTCTGTACCATATGTGAGAATAAATAATTTTGAATTGAATTCAAAATTTCATAATATGGTTTCCCTTAAGATTACCTGCTCTAATCAAACTCTGTTTGTCTTTGGATTGTATCGCTCGCCAAACTCACCGGAGAACATAAATTTATTTCATGACCTTTCTGAAAAGATAGATAGGTTGACTGTATATCCTAACGCTAAAATTATAGTTCTTGGTGATTTCAATGTTCATAATAAAGAATGGCTTACACATAGCTCTAAAACTGATGAATTAGGTAAAGAAGCTGAACTTTTTGCTCTTTATCATAATTTCACTCAGATAATAGATCAGCCTACCAGAGTTCCTGACATTCTTGGCCAAAGCAGTAACTTGCTCGATTTGTTTTTGATAAATGATCCTTCGTTGGTTCAATTTAAAGTATCAGAGCCTTTGGGTGGATCTGATCATAATTTGATCTCCACACATTTAAATATACAAGTACCTGAACAGTTTAAAACTAGTCCTCGTCTTGTTTGGGATTATAAAGCTGCAAATTGGCAGGGACTTAGAGATTTTTTTAAATGGTTTCCCTGGAAACGCAATTGTCTTTCCAGCCAAGATCCAAACATTGTTGCTTCTAATTTTTCAAACATTTTAATAATGGGTATGCGTAGGTTTATTCCAAATAGTTTGATTGTTCCGAAGGTTGATCGATGGTTTTCAAGTAAATGTAAAAAAGCAATAAAAATTAAAAAAAAGGCTTTTCAAAAGTTTATTCAAAACAAATCGGATGAAAACCTTAGATTATACCGAATAGAAAGAAATTCATGTAGAAAATTAATAGATGCAGAGAAACATCTATTTATTAGGAAAAAAGCTAATAAATTTGCTGAGCACCCTACTGGTTCACGAAATTTTTATAAGGCCGCCAAGGCTGTTCAAGGAAATTTTTGTAAGTCTTCTATACCTCCTCTTATTGATAGGGATATACCTGTTATTGACCCAAAGGAAAAGGCTAATTTATTGGGTAACTGTTTCTCGTTAAATTCTACATTAGTAGAACCCAATTTCCTGCCTATACCAATTCCTAGAGTTTCTAACAAAATGGGGCGGATAATTTTTCGTAAAAATGTCATTCGGAAAATGCTCTTACAAATCAATACTAATAAGGCATCTGGACCTGATAGCATTCCTCCAATTATCCTTAAAACTTTTGCTAAGGAGTTAGCACCAATCCTAACTAAAATTTTCTATTTGTCATATAAGAAAGGGATTTTTCCTGATATATGGAAAATGGCTAGTGTACAACCAGTTCCAAAGAAAGGTACTAAAACGGATCCAAGAAACTACAGACCTATATCAATTTTGTCGGTTGTTTCTAAAGTATTTGAGAAATATGTTAATTTTAATATTATGAGCTTCTTAGAGTCTTCAATATTACTTAATGAAAGACAATACGGATTCCGTAAAGGAAGAGCGACGGGAGATTTACTTTCTTTTGTCACGCATATCTGGAACAAATCGCTTGAAAACCATGGTGAGACTTTTGGCGTTGCGCTTGATATTTCCAAAGCATTTGATAAAGTATGGCACAATAATCTTATTTGCAAATTAAGATGCTACGGCTTAGATGAACAACTTATTTCTTGGTTACAAAGCTTTATTTCCGAGCGCAAATTTCGGGTCAATGTTGATGGTGTTTCATCGAATATCTTTTCAACTAATGCTGGTGTTCCTCAAGGTTCCGCTTTGTCACCTACTCTTTTTCTTCTCTATATTAATGACTTGCTAGATTCAACAATTAATCCCATCCATAGTTTTGCTGATGATAGCACACTTCATGCCTCACATGAAATGCCAAATTTGTATGCACCATCAAATCTTAATGTCGCTAGATCAAACTTGATAGAGTCATTAAATATTGATTTAAAAACCATCTTAGATTGGGGAGTTGCTAACAGTGTTGAATTCAACACAAGTAAAACTCAAGTTTGTCATTTTTCTAGATTATCAACACCTAATCCGTTTTTATTAAAGTTTGATTCAAATGATCTTGAAGAGAAAGAATCTGTTAGACTTCTAGGAGTTGAGATTGAAAATAATATGAAATGGAATTCTCATATTTTTAACCTAGCTAAGAACGCTGTTCAAAAATTAGGATTCTTGGGTCGTTGTCGTAAGGTTTTTAATAGCGAGCAGCTTCTTTTAATATATAAATCATTTATTCGTCCCTGCATGGAGTATTGTTCTCACATATGGGGTGGAGCCTACATAAGTAGCTTGAAATGTCTTGATTCTATACAGCGGAGAGCTGTTAAATTGATCGGTAACTCAACTCTTACTAACGATCTTGATTCCTTGCAACATAGAAGAGACGTCGCTGATTTGACGGTCTTTTACAAGTATATTATGGACGAACGGACGTCTGCGGAGATCAAATCGATTTTGCCTGAACCAGCAAACTTCGCACGTTACACCAGAGCATCAATAGCAGCCCATCCTTTTACGGTTCAAGTGACAAGGTGTAGAACTGTCGCTTTTCAACGCGATTTTTTTAACAGAGTTTCTCATCTCTGGAATGCCTTACCGGCGTGGGTCTTTCCTGATAATTTAAATCCTCAAAACTTTAAGATTAACGTTAATAAATTCCTCAAAGAAATTTGAATAATACTTTCGAGCCCCTAGTTCCCTAGTTAGCATGGTATCTTCGGATATTCAGAGACGTTGATCTACATTGGTTAACACTAAACATGCCTAACATTGAATAAAAAAAAAAAAAAAAAAAAAAAAAAAAAATAATTTTGTACCAGCAATAATTAGCAGTTGTTTTCCAACGGAAGCATATAAAGATCTAGATCTTAATACAGAAAAAAGTCAGTTGCAGTGGCTATCTCCTTCTCTTATACATGAATGGTTTATTCAACGGAAAGCAGATGTTGGCGAAAGAAAAGGCCGTAATCTTTTTTTTAACGAATTTGTAAAACGATTATGTTTTATTAAAAAAAATATGGATGCATATTTTAAAGGTTCCTGCAGCGCTGAAACCAAAAAGAATGTTGACTTCACCGTGTATGTCCATTTAGATTGTAATCTTTGTCAGGTTGTCAAAGCAAATTTTAGCTGTCCAGCGGGCATTGGTTTTAGTGCAGCATGTAAACATCTATCAGCCGTACTGTACGCAATTGAATGTTTTGTCGTTTCTGGTGAGTATGTTACATATATCTTCCATTTTAAGAATATAATTTTTATTTTGTTTCTCTAGGAAAATTACCAACTGCAAGCTGTACTTCAAAGATCCAAAAATGGCACAGGCCTGCTGGCAGGAATTTAGAAAAAGTCAGCATAAAAGAAATGATTGGAAACAACGAACGTGAAATAAGGGCTTCCGATATTTCAACGTTTGCAATTAATTCTTTAATTAATCTCAGGATTGAATCGCTTTTTTTAGCTACACGTATGGTTAATTTTTCTAGTTTTTTTAAGGATCACGATTATTGTCCAGAAGCACTATCTTATTACTATTTGAATGCAATTAACAGAGTGAGTTACAAAGAAATTAAAAGGATAGAAAAAAACACAAGAGAGCACAATAAATTGTGGTATAGCGTACGATCATCCCGAATTACCGCTTCGATTTGCCATAGGGCTGTAAAAACAACAAACACGAGAAATTTCACTAACAGTTTCTTAAAGAATCATGTTAGATGTGTTCCAATATTTTCAAATGCAATAAAATGGGGCCTTTCCAATGAAAGTGTAGCACGAAAAAAATATTGCAACGTTACTGGTAGCAATATAATAGAATGTGGTATCTTCATAGATCAAGAATTTAATTTTTTAGCTGCTACACCTGATGGAATAAACCAGGATAAAAATTTAATTATTGAAATTAAGTGCCCATATAGCTTACGGAACAAATTACCCACAGATGCTAAATTTATAGGGAAAAATGGGCTTCTGCATGATCATCCTTATTTCTATCAAATCCAGCTACAAATGCATATAACAAAAATTAAAAACTGCGACTTTGTAGTCTGGACTCCAGAATCCCTTTATATCGAAAGGATTAACTATAATAAAGCATTTACAGACATAATGTTAAATAAGCTGGCAGTGTATTACAAAAAAACATTTTGTGACAGTTATTACAAATTTAAATATAACAACACGTAGTAAGTTCTTTAGTTCCTCTGATAGAGTACTTAATAGTAACTGTCGGAGGATCTAAAGAACATCCTATGTGTTATTATACAACTTAGATTTCGTCACACATCTATCCTACTCCTTACGAATATTTGCTGAATTGGAATTGAACTAATTTTTTTTATTTTATTACAGTTACAATTTTGCTTTGATATTACCAGTACATACATATTTATTTATTTTAATATTAGCGGTATTTATTTATGTGGAATTCTCTTCACTTTTTTAAATCAATTTAAAAATTGTCAGCAGAAATATAATAGAACATATAATATATATATAAACGTAGGTTTTGATTTACATCAATTTTTTGTGATGGTTTTGAGCGAAAAGAATTCGAAATTAGTATCTATATTTATTATTTACAACAAAAAAGTCATTTTTTTAAGATGTCGTGGCTAGAAGTATCTGAAATTGACATGTTTTCAAAAGAATGTTTTGTTGCATAACGACATTTTTTATTAGCGATTTTTCAATAAAAAGGATTTTTTTTAATTAAAGTTTATTAAAAATCACTATAGTTAATTTAATTAATTATAGTTTATTATAGTTAATTAATTATAGTTTATTAAAAAACTAATTATAGTTTAATTAATTAATTGATTATAGTTTATTAAAAAATAATTATAATTTAAATGATTAATTATAGTTTATTAAAAAACACTCCTTTTTATTCGGAACTGGGTTGTATATGGAAGTATCAAAAGTATCGACTAAAAATTTCAAAGGATTCACAAAATTGCTTGAGTTTGTTACTCTCTCCCAAACTGCTAACTTTTGTTTTTTCATTTTTTTGTGACAGAAATCAGATTTTTGTTTTGTGATACTATTGATTAATATAATAATATATATATAATAATATATATATAAACGTAGGTTTTGATTTACATCAATTTTTTGTGATGGTTTTGAGCGAAAAGAATTCGAAATTAGTATGTATATTTATTATTTACAACAAAAAAGTCATTTTTTTAAGATGTCGTGGCTAGGAGTATCTGAAATTGACATGTTTTCAAAAGAATGTTTTGTTGTATAACCACATTTTTTATTAGCGATTTTTCAATAAAAAGGATTTTTTTTAATTAAAGTTTATTAAAAATCACTATAGTTAATTTAATTAATTATAGTTTATTATAGTTAATTAATTATAGTTTATTAAAAAACTAATTATAGTTTAATTAATTAATTGATTACAGTTTATTAAAAAATAATTATAATTTAAATGATTAATTATAGTTTATTAAAAAACACTCCTTTTTATTCGGAATTGGGTTGTATATGGAAGTATCAAAAGTATCGACTAAAAATTTCAAAGGATTCACAAAATTGCTTGAGTTTGTTACTCTCTCCCAAACTGCTAGCTTTTGTTTTTTCATTTTTTTGTGACAGAAATCGGATTTTTGTTTTGTGATATTATTGATTGAATAAAAAATGAAATAATTTTTAAAACAATTTTTAATTGGCTTGTGAAAATTACACAGCATGAAAATATTATAAATAAATTTTGTGGCATGCTGCCACATATGCGTGGGAATGATGTCTGATATAATTTTATTAATTTTCGCACGGCCGATTACTCTTTCAACTAAAATTCGTCTATTAGCTATGTATCTCGTATTCATAACTTCTTCTTCTGAAAGCTGATTTTTATTTCGTAAAAAAGGTGGTATATTCAAACCAACATTAAAGTTTTCCAAAATATCGGAAATATCGAAACCTCGATCAGCTAAAACATAGTTATCAGGTTTCAAACAGCTTAGAAACCCTGATTTTAAAATGATTTCCCTATCGCTTATTGCTCCGCCATAAGCATCTGAAACAAATGTTATCAAACCATTCTCATCTACGGAGATTAATATTTTAAAAGTTGTATTATTTTTGTAATGAGAAAATGTTAACTGATTGTAAGATGGATTGTGGGATTTTTGGACAAATATTGTCTGTACAGTCAACTATTGCTCTATACTGTTGGCTTGAACAAAGACTGTTGTTCCAAAAATCAATTCGTTTTAAAGTTAAGTACAGCAAATTATTCATATGTACAAAACATTTTGAAGCGTTCATTGGGCTGATTTTAAAATGTCTTGCAATTATCTGAAAATTGTAGTTTGTTCTGTACTTTATCAAAAGCAGAAGAACATGGTCTTCTGCTGTTAAACAATTGATAAATATGACTTTGTTAAATCTTATGATCAAATCCACCAGAAATAAAAATCGTTTTCGATTCATGCCACTAAATTTTAACAAATCACGGTTAGTAATGGTGAAAAATGATAATTTAGAAAACATGGTGACTGTTGAGTTTACTACTGGCGGAATCTAAAAAAAAAATTGTTATATCCATTTCAATTCAACTAATAAATTTACCTCTATTCAACTAATAAATTTACCTCTATAGGCTTTAGAATTGTAATTTCTATTGAGTGCCCCTGAGACTATTGATTCGGACAAAACATTTCATGTTTACGATGTACGGACAAAGAAATCTCTCTGAATTCTGTCGCTATGACAGCGAGTGATCTCAACATTTTGACTGTTTGCACAAACCGATTGACGAGCAAAACGAAGAAAAGAATATGGTTGAGCCATGCCTCAACCATATTCTTTTCTTCGTTTTGCTCGTCAATCGGTTTCATCCGAGCACTGGTGACGATATTTATAAAAACAACAAGATCAGTAACAGTGTGACGATGTTGTAGGGAATCAAAATTTAATGTTAGATTTCGATCACCCACAATTCGCCATTATATGATCGTTCCAGAGTAAGTCATTGGAAATTATGACTCTCAATAAACGAATGGTTTCACATTCATCAATTTGTTTGTCACACATCCTAATTAAAATATCATTAGGCAACTCGGTCTTTTATCTGGAAACAATCAAGAGCTGTGTTTCGGCGGAATTGAAATTGTCAAAAATTTCAAATCGACAACTTTTTCTAGCTCCTCTTTTACATTTTTGACAGCATCTCTCCGGACGGGGTTTATACATTCATGCATTTTAACCTTCAAAGTTAGGGTAGCGAAATTAGCCAGATAAATATGTCATTTAAGTATCTGTACCTCTCCGATATTGATTAACTTGATAATCACTTTCCAAAAAATGAAGACTGCACACAGTAGAATGGGCTGTTATATTTTTTCCTATTCGCAGAATTCTCATCCATAAATGCGCAATTTTTTTATTTTTTGGGAATGGATGGAATTTCACACCGCTTCCTTTCATCACTTTTGAATTGCAACTTGGAACACAACAATATTTAACCATTATATTATCTTTCTTTCGTACAATTATTTCTAAAATAAATGGTAGATGTTAATAAACTAAAAAAAATCAATTATTGTTATTCTATCAATTACTGATATTTAAATTTAGGATAACCAATTTTTCATACTTCACTTGAAAATACAGAAAACGTAATTTTATCAAGTTTCAAATAAAAATTTCAAATTATAAAAGCTATCTCCACTTAATAATCCAATGAAGATGTTTTTTGAATTTTGATACAAAGTTTTAGTACTTCGTGGTAGGCACCTTATATAAATATAAGTAAACACCTTATATAAGAAAAAGTAAACACCTTATATAAATATAAGCTTGAATGAACATTTTCGTTAACTTTTATGGTTTTTTTTAGCCTAAACAAGAATGGTATGAAATATATTATGCTTGATATATAGTCATCCATACTTCATTAACAAACTTAAAATATCAAGTTGGAACAAAATGTGAAATTTCATTGATAATTTTTAAAATTATTACAGTCATATTATGTATGAAATCCCATGTAAATTTTGGAAAATTTTTCGCTTATCCCCTTTTTGCAGCGCCATTGCGGTAAACACCGGAACCGAAAAATCGCCCTATAGACCTTAATTACAGGAAATAGATTAAATAATAATAACAATACTGTATCCCACAATGAATAAATATTGTGCGCTTTAATTTCTTTATTCTTCACAGAAGATATTTTCAATTCCCAAAATCCTTAAATAAAACGAATCATTTAAAAAAATTAGTTGTATAACTAATACATATAACAAATACAACTTTTTTCCATACAACTTTACAATCATGCAACCCGAATTTTAGTTTTTATATTACGATCGAATCGAATTTACATACATTACAATTACTTTTTTTAGTTTTTGTCGTGTTTCAATTTGAGGTGTATTACGGAAAATATTTGTTTTTATTATTTTAATTTTATTGAATAAATAATAGTGAATAGTATTATATTATTATATATTTATTTAACAGAATAAATATTATGGTTAATAAATCAGAAAAATATATTTTATATAAATATTATTTTATGTATATTACGATAAAAGTGTTTACAAAGTGATTTTGTTGTGTCTTTTTTTTGTCAATCTTTTGTTGGTGTAACTGTGATGGGATATCAAAATTGAAAAAAAAATAATGTCAATAATTAATATGTTTGGTTTGTCAAAATTATAATAAAATAAGACAATAATTAAAATAGTTTAAGAGAGTTGAACAATAATAAAGGAAACATGAGGAAATTGAGTGGTAAGCTGTACTAATTATTTCAAAAGAGCTTTTCTTTGAATGTTGATCAATTTTCTATCATTCCACAAGATAACTTGGATCTCGTTTATTTATTTAAATTCAACAAAATGTTATTAATTAAAAATCAAAATATTCAAAATTTGTTTGCGTCATATATCCGCTGTGATTACACAGTATAAAAATTGGTAGCCATAATGTTGATGTTGGATTGGTGGTTGAATTTAGTATTTTCTTTTTCTTGTTATATAATCTGAAAGTTGTACGCAAGTTTAAATTGTATGATGTGTGGTGCTTCCACCTTTTTTGTATATATAAATTTTTTCAAAATTAAGTTGGCAATAGTTTTTGTGGCGAACATTTAAATTAAAAATTTTCAAAATTTGGTAGGCGATGTTTTTATCGTAAAAAAGATTTAGAAAAAACAATTTAGTTTTTTTTAGAGTTCTTGTTTTTTGTATGTTGAAAACGGTTTACATTGAATCTTTTTTTCTTGTTTTTACTGAAAGTTCCATTTGTAATGTAATTTTATATATTTGAAGATCCTAATTGTGGATAGGGTTACCAACCGTACTCTTTTAAGAGTACATGTACTCTTTTAGTGCCTAAAATATCTGTACTCTCTCTTTTCTCGTAATTACATTAAAAGTACTCTTTTTCATAATTAAACAAAAATGTATAACTTTAAAATAATTCATAAAATCTGTACTCAAACCTAGATGCCTTCCTACAATTAACACATCAAACTGCTATAAAACTATTACAATTTTCATTTTCTGAACTACTACAACTTATAACAACTTCACATTATAATAATAATAATATAAGAATAAGAATAATATTTATCCACGACTGCTAAAGAATATATGCTTTCCATGCGTACGTCTTCCATTGTAATTGTATTCATTCCACAACTAGTGAATTTGATTAAAATTCTTTAACAGCTCTATAGTTTATTAAATATTTCCCTAACAAATTAAACAATAAAATTGTTTTGTTTTTCGCTATCTTTGATGTTTTTATTTCAATATGGCGGTACAAATTTCTGCATGAAAACTGGAAATTAAACGAAATATTTTACAGTCGTAGATAAATTAGCATCTTGTATTCGCTTAGGATGATGGCAATTCTTCACTCGGATGATTCCCTCCTCTCGCTACGCTCGTTTCGGGAAACTTCATCCTCGTGAAGAATTGCCTTCATTCTAAGCTCATACAAGAATCTACTATTCTCGATTACTATATTTTTAATTATTTATATATTGTTTAGCCAAATGAAAGCACCTGAAGTTCCAAAATTATTTATATGTTTTATTACTTCGTATTATTTTATTTTGTTGTATACTATGTATGTATTTGAGAATGAATTTTTTTTTTTTTTTTTTTTTATTCTATGTTAGGCATGTTTAGTGTTAACCAATATAGATCAACGTCTCTGAATATCCGAAGATACCATGCTAACTAAGGAACTAGGGCTTGAAAGTATTATTCAATTTTCTTTGAGGAATTTATTAATGTTGATCTTAAAGTTTTGAGGATTAAAATTATCAGGAAAGACCCACGCCGGTAAGGCATTCCAGAGATGAGAAACTCTGTTAAAAAAATCGCGTTGAAAAGCGACAGTTCTACACCTAGTCACTCGAACCGTAAAAGGATGGGCTGATGTTGATGCTCTAGTGAAACGCGCAAAGTTTGCTGGTTCAGGCAAAATCGATTTGATCTCCGCAGACGTCCGTTCGTCCATAATATACTTGTAGAATACCGTCAAATCAGCGACGTCTCTTCTATGTTGCAAGGAATCAAGCACGTTAGTAAGAGTCGAGTTGCCGATCAATTTAACAGCTCTCCGCTGTACAGAATCAAGACATTTCAAACTACTTATGTAAGCTCCTCCCCATATGTGAGAACAATACTCCATGCAGGGACGAATAAATGATTTATATATTAAAAGAAGCTGCTCGCTATTAAAAACCTTACGACAACGACCCAAAAATCCT
>CAVNZG010001499.1:0-12645 GCA_963693315.1 Diogma glabrata
CCATAACAAAATTATGTGTAAAAATTTAAATCAATCGTTCAACTCTAAAGGGGTGCCCCCGGCCACTTGGAGTTGAGAGGTTTGGTTGTGGCCATTACAAAGAAAAATTTAAATTTTTGTACGACACCCTCCTATTTGGTGTCAATACCCATAAAAATATTATGTGTAAAATTTGAAATCCATCGGTCAACTCAAAGTATTGTCCCCGGCCACTTGGAGTTGAGAGGTTTTGTTGTGGCCATTATAAAGAAAAATTTAAATTTTTTGTACCACACCCTCCGATTTGGTGTCGATACCCGTAAAAATTCTATGTGTAAAATTTGAAATCCATCGGTCAACTCTAAGGGGTTCCCCCGGCCACTTAAAGTTGAAAGGTTTGGTTGTGGCTATTACAAAGAAAATTTAAATTTTTTGTACGACACCCTTCCATTTGGTGTCGATACCCATAAAAATATTATTTGTAAAATTTGAAATCAATCGGTCAACTCTAAGGGGTGCCTCCGGCACCTTAAAGTTGAGGGGTTTTGTTGTGGCCATTATAAAGAAAAATTTAAATTTTTTGTACAACACCCTCCAATTTGATGTCGATACCCATAAAAATATTATGTTTAAAATTAGAAATCCATCGGTCAACTCTAAGGGGTGCCCCTTGCCACTTAAAGTTGAGAGGTTTGGTTGTGGCCATTACAAAGTAAAATTTAAATTTTTTGTACAAAACCTTTCCATTTGGTGTCGATACCCATAAAAATATTATTTGTTAAATTTGAAATCAATCGGTCAACTCTAAGGGGTGCCTCCGGCCACTTAAAGTTGAGGGGTTTTGTTGTGGCCATTATAAAGAAAAATTTAAATTTTTTGTACGACACCCTCTGATTTCATGTCAATACCCGTAAAAATATTATGAGCAAAATTTGAAATCAATCGGTCAATTCTAAGACGTGCCTCCGGCCTTTTAAAGTTGAGATATTTTGAAATATTTTTATTTTTTGTGCGACACCTTTCCATTTCCTGTCAATATGGGTATTGAAAAAATTATGTTTAAAATTTGAAATCAATCGTTCAACTCTAAGGCGTGCCCCCGGCCACTTAAACTTGAAAAGTTTTGTTCTGGCTATTACAAAGAAAAATTCAAATTTTTGTACGGCACCCAGCAATTATGTGTGAATACCCGTAAAAATGTTATTTGCAAGATTTGAAATCAATCGGTCATCTTTAAGGCGTGCCCCCAGCCACTTAGAGTTGAGAGGTTTTGTTCTGGTCTATATAAAGAAATATTTAAATTTTTTGTACGACACCCTCCCATTTCGTGTCAATACCCATAAAAAAAATATTTGTAAAATTTGAAATCAATCGTTCAACTCTAAGGGGTTCAACTCTAAGGCCGGGGGGCCACTTAAACTTGAAAGGTTTTGTTCTGGCCATTACAAAGAAAAAATTTAATTTTTTTGTACGACACCCTCCCATTTCATGTCAATACCCTTAAAAATATTATTTCCCAAATTTGAAATCAATCAGTCAATTCTAAGACGTGCCTCCGGCCACTTCAAGTTGAGAAATTTTGTTCTACACCTTAAAAAAAAATTTTATTTTTTGCGCGACACCCTCCCATTTCGTGTCAATACCCATAAAAAAATTATGTGTAAAATTTGAATTCAATCGTTCAACTCTAAGGCGTGCCCCCGGCCACTTAAGCTTGAAAGGTTTTGTTCTGGCCATTACAAAGAAAAATTTAATTTTTTGTACGACACCCCCATATTGTGTGTGAATACCCTTGAAAATGTTATTTGCAAAATTTGAAATCAATCGTTCAACTATAAGGCGTGCCCCCGGCCACTTAAACTTGAAAGGTTTTGTTCTGGCCATTAAGTGGCCGGAAGCACGTCTTAGAATCGAACGATTGATTTCAAATTTTGCACATAATATTTTTGGGGGTATTGACATGAAATGGGAAGGTGTCGTAATTCAAATTTTTTTTTGTAATGGCCACAACCAAACCTTGCCACTTTAAGTGGCCAGGGGCACCCCTTAGAGTTGACCGATGGATTTCTAATTTTAAAACATAATATTTTTATGGGTATCGACATCAAATTGGAGGGTGTCGTACAAAAAATTTAAATTTTTCTTTATAATGGCCACAACAAAACCCCTCAACATTTGTTGCACTTGACTTAATGCAGCTTACCGATTCATTGTTAGTTATACTCAAATACCTAAACTTAAGGAAAGATAAACCTTCGTCCATCTTCCGATAGCACCTTTTCTTATTATTGCACAACACCTTTACACCATTTGATATGGTAATGACTTGCAAACAATATTCCTAACTTAACCCAAAGCATAAAATATATATTAGAGTTGACGGTATTTAACTTCAAAGTCCTTTAATAATTAAATCTAATGTAAAACAAATCTCAGTTGTTGTTATTGTTATTATTCTAAAGTAATCATAACAATATGACATCATCCAAGTAAATACAAAACAAAATCATATACATTTAAAATGCGTTAATGAATGAAATAGATTTGGATAATTGAGGTAGGTTATTATAATTAGACGAGAAGATGATATATAGGTCAAACGTAAATATTGAAGGTATTCCAGTTTTTTTTTAAGAAAAAGAGGGAAGTTAAATTGTAAATGTTATTATTTGAGATTTGAATGCATCTGTGTATAATTAAAATTATTGCCATATTCATTGTAAACCGTAGGCGTTCTGATTAAATCGAGAGTGATATTACCGAGAGTCCGGTTGTTTCTGGAACTTTCGATTTAATCAGAAGACTTCCGGTCCGCCAGGGTATAAATTAAATTGATTTGTCTTGCAAGTAGCTTGTTACTTTGAAGTCTTTGAGACAGAAAACTCATACAAAGAGTTTTAAATTATATAATTAGTTTATTTAAACATAATTATACTATTTTGTGTAGTGAAAAATGTAAAACGTTAAATAAAATAAGACAAAAATATTTTTTATTTAGTAATTTGTGTGTATAATTTATTTCATATGTGGCATGAGATGATCCAATTCTCTATAGAACTAATATGTTAGTCTGTTAAAAACAGTGTATTAATTGTTCATGATGTTAAAGTCGGATTATGTGCACCAAGGCCTACTAAAATTATAGTTTGTTAAGTGAAAAATCTTAGATAATGCAAAGCAAAAATAAATCAAATAAGACTTTTAATAAATAATAGAATTTAAATGAATTTGTGGAATTTATGGTGATTGACAATTTCTAACTAAATTATCAAACAAATATTAAATGTGTTATTAAATAGTTAAAATTCCGATACACATTGTTAAGGAAATAAGTGAATTTCGAAAATTGTGCCAAGATATCTAAAATTTGCTATTATGCAAAATAAACTTTTTTGTTGAAAGCCGATATACTGTTAACCTAGTGTTGATACCTAATTAAAATTTAACTACACTTTAGCAATAATATTAGTGTTGCATTTACGGCCTTATGTCGACATTGCTGTGAAAATTTGTTTTTGGCTATGAAAAGGGAGATTTGAGAACCTCAAGAAAAAAGGAATATATTCTTCATATTTGATTTGGAAATTGCTGACTATTTGCCTGAGTGACGAGATAAATTATTTCAAAATAGGATATTACTATTCAACAATCAAGATTCTATGTTTCAACATTGTAAGAGTGAGTTGCTTTAGATAATTATTATTATAAAATCTTTTTTTTTGTTATAAAAGTCTATATTTTTATTGATTTGCGCTTAAAGAAAGTAGAGTAAAATTAATGGAAGGAATATAACAAAAACTTATACTTAATATCTTAAATAGAAAATAGAACGCTAGTTAGTTTCAAAATATTTCAAATATAATAATTGCCACTAGTTTTTCATTTTGAATGATAATTTTATTTAATAAAAAAATTAATATTTTTTTTTGAATAACATGATAATCAAAAATAAATTAACAACGATAACCGACAAATAAAAAGAGATAGATTTTTTTTTAACGGTGTAGTGAATCATCCCTCTCTTCTCTTTCTCTCTCGAATCCTGGGTATAATATTTTTTTTGGATATACAATTCTGATTTAATTTTACAAAACAAACAGGTACTATTATAAATTTAATTTTGTAGACGGTTAAGATCACAAAAAAATGAACTCTGATACTAGAGCTTCAATCCCGCGAATATTAATCGAAGTACCACGTGATCATTTTAATAAAAACACCATTTCTAGTACCGTTACAAAAATGGCGCCGAAACAGGGACCTGAAAAAGAAGTTTATTCCAAATTCAGTATGTTTTGAAAATTTTTCTTCAAGTTGAGTAAATATATATGTATATGTATTTGTAAATTTTGTCCTTGTTTGATTCTGAGTATAATTCTGAGTATAAATGAAAAATTGTATGGTAGTGTTGTATGTAAGTTGTGTGATTTTGCATGTTGCATGTGTGCATGTGTGCATGGTTCTAGTATGTTGCATGATGTCATAGATTGCATGATTTTTTGTTTCATAACATAACAATATGACATCATGTTATGTTTCTTCTTGTTGAACAATTAATTCAAGACTTTTTTATGCAGGGATGTTAGGTATTTTCATGAAGACCTAGCAACGGGATCTTACGCTCCTGCATTTCCCGAGTTGTTATAGCATCTTATCTCAGAGTCTCTTCCCGTATTGGAAGAGATTTTGAGATGACCAAGCCGATTAAAATTTATAAGCGCAGGGGTGGAATGGCTGATCTGCTGAGGTAGCATTCCAACGGGGTTTACGATCCTGCGCACCCCAGTTAAGGTGAAGAAGCCTGTCTTCGGAGAGTAAGTCAGGTGGGGTGAAGCATATCTGACATGGAAAATGCTGTGACATGGTGATTAGTAAATCATGCTCAGACCTTCAGAAATGGGTCATTCACCCTGATTTCTCAAAGAAGTTAGGATACTTCATCAACTACCATTTTATAAGGTAGTAATTTCTTTCAATCGCTTAATTCTAGGAGCGTATTGAAATTCTATGGGATTGGAAATGTTTTTCGAGTGAGAAGCAATACTGGACAATCATCAAGGCGATGATATGACCAGCCTTTGTTTGTTGCTAATCGGATAACACATCCAATCGGCCATACTTTCTAAATTTCAACCATAAGTTGGCTGGGTATGCTTTTGGACTGCACAGAATCAGAAAAGCTGGAAAATGCTGGTTCTTGGCTGGTTAGTCATCACCAGACCACCTCTGACTTCTGCTCAGACCAAGAACATTACCGACCTACTTCTCAAATTTTCTGTAATTTCAACCTTATTTAATTTTTTTTAACCTAGAGCTGGAGAGAGGGGAGGAGATGGTGGTTCACGCACTGTGTTCACCAATAAATTATTTGTGTCATAAATTTAAAGATATATTGTTCATTATATTTTTGAAAGAAATAATATTCGAAGATAGAACCTATATAATTGGAAATCATACCTATAGATTATATTTTGATACTTTTAGAAAACTTGAATACAAAGTTGGATATCGTTGCTAATTATAAAAATAAATATATAAAATTTTTAAAATAAATAGATGTAAATAATTTAAAATAAAATAAAAACAAAATTTAAACTATAATAGGATTTAAATGAATAAATAAATTTAAAAATATATATATAAAAATTTGAAAATAAATAGATACAAAGAATTTCAAATTACTATATGAAAAAATATATAATTAAGTGCAAATTTAAACTTAAATACAAATATCTAATTTTTTTGAAAAATAATAGGTTAAATAGAAAAAAAATTGGAAAACCTTTTTACCAGCGTAATAAACATTTCGTATTAATATAAATTATCCAAATCCATTTATATTGTTGCTTTGCTTCGTGCTGTTGTTTTTTGTTGTATAAACTTTTAGTTTCGTTTTGTTATTTTGTTTGTATGTACGGGAATTATGGAACTTTTGTCCCAAAATAAAAGTTCTAGTGTTATCTTAACACATATTTTCGGTTTTGTATGAGTATACAAACCATCCATAAAATTTTTCCACCGTCTACAATAGCCGTAGTTTACTAGTTTTATCTCAAATTTTTGAAATATATTTATAAACCTTACCTTAGAAAAGAAAGATGCAGAACGATAAGTCGGCATTTTGTTCCATCTGCCAAGAAGAACTTTTGTCTTCCCAAATAATTTCGAGAACTCCTTGTCGACATATCTTCCATGGAAGTTGCGTGACGGGATGGGTCAAACTGAATCAAACGTGTCTAAACTGTCAACAGAAAGTTAAACTAGATGATTTATTATTGCACTCGAAACTGCCGAGATCCGCTCCGACTGGTACAATTTCCAAACCACAAACGCGATCTCAAACAGCCGAAAAACGACTGAATGTAGGAGGAGCTACTGCTGCAAGTTCTATAACTGCCAGTTCATCTTTACATAATGCTCCTAGACGGCCCAATTTTAGCTCAACTGTGATGGATCACTCCCAACAAATAAATACAGAGAAACAACTTCATCAAACGTTACAGGATATGATGCTAGTTCCAGACGACTTTGTATCAAGGAACGATAAAGTGGGAAAAGAGGTACTTACCATTCAAAGGATGTCAAGTATGGCATCTAGAGTATTCTTCAGATAACGCCAATTTCAAGTGTTTTTCTAGTCCATTGTAAACCTGTGTGATTCCAATCGGACTAGTCCTCTTGCACTTGACTTAATGCAGCTTACCGATTCATTGTTAGTTATACTCAAATACCTAAACTTAAGGAAAGATAAACCTTCGTCCATCTTCCGATAGCACCTTTTCTTATTATTGCACAACACCTTTACACCATTTGATATGGTAATGACTTGCAAACAATATTCCTAACTTAACCCAAAGCATAAAATATATATTAGAGTTGACGGTATTTAACTTCAAAGTCCTTTAATAATTAAATCTAATGTAAAACAAATCTCAGTTGTTGTTATTGTTATTATTCTAAAGTAATCATAACAATATGACATCATCCAAGTAAATACAAAACAAAATCATATACATTTAAAATGCGTTAATGAATGAAATAGATTTGGATAATTGAGGTAGGTTATTATAATTAGACGAGAAGATGATATATAGGTCAAACGTAAATATTGAAGGTATTCCAGTTTTTTTTAAGAAAAAGAGGGGAAGTTAAATTGTAAATGTTATTATTTGAGATTTGAATGCATCTGTGTATAATTAAAATTATTGCCATATTCATTGTAAACCGTAGGCGTTCTGATTAAATCGAGAGTGATATTACCGAGAGTCCGGTTGTTTCTGGAACTTTCGATTTAATCAGAAGACTTCCGGTCCGCCAGGGTATAAATTAAATTGATTTGTCTTGCAAGTAGCTTGTTACTTTGCAGTCTTTGAGACAGAAAACTCATACAAAGAGTTTTAAATTATATAATTAGTTTATTTAAACATAATTATACTATTTTGTGTAGTGAAAAATGTAAAACGTTAAATAAAATAAGACAAAAATATTTTTTATTTAGTAATTTGTGTGTATAATTTATTTCATATGTGGCATGAGATGATCCAATTCTCTATAGAACTAATATGTTAGTCTGTTAAAAACAGTGTATTAATTGTTCATGATGTTAAAGTCGGATTATGTGCACCAAGGCCTACTAAAATTATAGTTTGTTAAGTGAAAAATCTTAGATAATGCAAAGCAAAAATAAATCAAATAAGACTTTTAATAAAAAATAGAATTTAAATGAATTTGTGGAATTTATGGTGATTGACAATTTCTAACTAAATTATCAAACAAATATTAAATGTGTTATTAAATAGTTAAAATTCCGATACACATTGTTAAGGAAATAAGTGAATTTCGAAAATTGTGCCAAGATATCTAAAATTTGCTATTATGCAAAATAAACTTTTTTGTTGAAAGCCGATATACTGTTAACCTAGTGTTGATACCTAATTAAAATTTAACTACACTTTAGCAATAATATTAGTGTTGCATTTACGGCCTTATGTCGACATTGCTGTGAAAATTTGTTTTTGGCTATGAAAAGGGAGATTTAAGAACCTCAAGAAAAAAGGAATATATTCTTCATATTTGATTTGGAAATTGCTGACTATTTGCCTGAGTGACGAGATAAATTATTTCAAAATAGGATATTACTATTCAACAATCAAGATTCTATGTTTCAACATTGTAAGAGTGAGTTGCTTTAGATAATTATTATTATAAAATCTTTTTTTTTGTTATAAAAGTCTATATTTTTATTGATTTGCGCTTAAAGAAAGTAGAGTAAAATTAATGGAAGGAATATAACAAAAACTTATACTTAATATCTTAAATAGAAAATAGAACGCTAGTTAGTTTCAAAATATTTCAAATATAATAATTGCCACTAGTTTTTCATTTTGAATGATAATTTTATTTAATAAAAAAATTAATATTTTTTTTTGAATAACATGATAATCAAAAATAAATTAACAACGATAACCGACAAATAAAAAGAGATAGATTTTTTTTTAACGGTGTAGTGAATCATCCCTCTCTTCTCTTTCTCTCTCGAATCCTGGGTATAATATTTTTTTTGGATATACAATTCTGATTTAATTTTACAAAACAAACAGGTACTATTATAAATTTAATTTTGTAGACGGTTAAGATCACAAAAAAATGAACTCTGATACTAGAGCTTCAATCCCGCGAATATTAATCGAAGTACCACGTGATCATTTTAATAAAAACACCAATTCTTAGTACCGTTACACATTAAGGTGCCGGAGGCACCCCTTAGAGTTGACCGATTGATTTCAAATTTTACAAATAATATTTTTATGGGTATCGACACCAAATGGAAGGGTGTCGTACAAAAAATTTAAATTTTTCTTTGTAATAGCCACAACCAAACCTTGCAACTTTAAGTGGCCGGGGGAACCCCTTAGAGTTGACCGATGGATTTCAAATTTTACACATAGATTTTTTATGGGTTTCGACACCAAATCGGAGGGATTCGTACAAAAAATTTAAATTTTTAATGGCCACAACAAAACCTTTCAAACCCAAGTGGCCGGGGGCACGCCTTTGAGTTGACCGGTTGATTTCAAATATTACGCATAATATTTTTATGGGTATCGACACCAAATGGGAGGGTGCCGTACAAAAAATTTAAATTTTTCTTTGTAATAGCCACAACCAAACCTCTTAACTTTAAGTGGCCGGAGGCACCCCTTAGAGTTGAACGATTGATTTCAATTTTTACACATAATTTTTTTATGGGTATTGACACGAAATGAGAGGGTGTCGCACAAAAAAAAAATTTTTTTTTAGGTTCCAGAACAAAATTTCTCAACTTTAAGTGGTCGGAGGCACGTCTTAGAATTGACCGATTGATATCAGATTTTGCAAATAATATTTTTATGGGTATTCACACGAAATGGGAGGGTGCCGTACAAAAAATAAAAATTTTTGTTTTTACGGGCCACCCTAATATATATATATATATATATATATATATATATATATATATATATATATATATATATATATATATATATATATATATATATATATATATATATATATATATATATATATATATATATATATATATATATATATATATATATATATATATATATATATATATATATATGTATATATATAAATATATATATATATATATATATATATATATATATATATATATATATATATATATATATATATATATATATATATATATATATATATATATTTATATATATATATATATATATATATATATATATATATATATATATATATATATATATATATATATATACATATTTAGAATTTTGAAAAAACTTTCAATTTTTGATTTTGTAAGAATTTTTGGAATATTTTTCGAGTTTTGAAAAATTTTAAATGTTTAATTTTCTAATAATTTTCGGAATTTTGAAAAAGTTTTAATATTTGATTTTGTAATAATTTTTGCAATATTTTTAGAATTTTGGAGAAGTTTAAATTTTTAGGAATTTTTGTAATACTATTGGAAGTTAGAAAAAGTTTAAATATTTGATTTTATTCTGATTTTTGGAATATTTTTGGAATTTTGAAAAAAGTTTGATTTTATTTAATTTAGCAATATTTTTGGAATTTGGATTATAGTTTTCCGGCAATGTTTTGATGTTTCATGTTAGTTTTGTAATAAATTTTTAAACATAGATAAAAAATACTTGTACTTTAACAAAGAGTTATGTTTGATATACATCGCTGCCCAAAACTAAGAACCATGTCCTCATAAAAGTTTTTTGCTGAAAACTATTTCAAAATCCTTAACCCAGACTGAAGTCTTCAGTCTCTCAGAGCTGTGAGATTTCAGCCCCTCCATATTTTTTATTTTTCAATTGTTCCCAATAAAGGGAACAAATTTTTTTTATATCTTAAACAAAATACGAACAAACGAAATAAAAGTTAAAACACAGAAGACAAAAATTTGATTTTATATTTCCTTGCAAAAAGAAAAAAAAAAAAAATTATTTAGAAAAATAAAATTTGTGTAATCGTAAACGAAAAAATCAAAGAATATCGGATAAGTAAAACTTAAATTTAAACACTGATAGGAACACAAAATGATAGTGACCGACGAACACGCGAAGACTTCATCATAGACAGTCATATAGAATGACAAAAAAATGGGAAGCTTCCAACCACGGACGATGAACCTTTGTCATGATCCCTGATATAAAAGCATGAACAACAAGGAAACACGGTGACGTGAACCATTGTTTACGAACTTCGTTAAATTAATACAATTTATAAACATTGGGGCTTGCGTATTTGACTATAATATGGATCAGCTGTTTAAGCAAATAAAAATATATGATTGTAATATAGCCATAAAAAATAATTATATTATGTATAAAAATTAAAAAGATAGTCCGTTTTTTAAATTAATTGTAAATAAAATTTGATTTTTCTTTAATCATTCTAACTGTGCATAATATGTTTAATATTTAATTTATAATAAAAAAAATTAATTATTCAAATTTGGAAACTGTGCGTTATTACTACCTTGTGGAATAGTTTTCATGGTTCTTCGAGCCGGATTATTATTTTGAAAAAATTTGAGAACTAAGAGGAAAGTTTATGCAGTTTGGATATTATTGACTACAAGCCAAGCACCACACAAAACCAGATCGATAAGTATAAAACATAAATTACATACAGTATAATAAATTATAGTGTATAACGTATCTCAAATATATGTTGTAAACTATCAAATAAATCGATTCTATTGAACAATATTAAATTATTTGTGCTGGTGTATGTATGATATAGTGAAATAGTTAAGAACGGTGTTTCTTCTGTTTGTGAATTAAAAGTGTTATTAGTTATTTGAGATTTAAACAATAAAAACTATAAATATTGTGAATTATTGTGCATTGTGAATTATAGACTTAGTTTTGATCATAGTTCCATATAGTTCCACATTAAATGAACTATTAGGGGAATTTACTGTTAATGAAAATAGCATATTTGAGCTAGACGTAGTAATTTATAAAGGTAGGTCTGCGCATACCCCTTACTCAAGTAGGAACGATTAGCGACATATAAAGTTTGGATCATGGTGGCTTTGGCAGGGAGCAGGTAACAAAGGAGCCTCCAAAGTTTCGTGAAAGTATAAAAGGTAATTTTTTTTTATCTATTCTTCGGGATAATATTAGAAGTCACGTCACCCATTGCCAGACACTTACTATCGTGGTAACCCCCTGCAGGTAACAAAGGGGCCTCTAAAGTTTCGTGAAAGTATAAAAGGTAACTTTTTTTATATATTCTTTGGGATAGTATTAGAAGTCACGTCACCCATTGCCAGACACTTACTGTCGTGGTTACCCCCTGCCAGACACCCTTAAACTTTAAGAAATTGATAAAGTTTAAGGGTGTCTGGCAGACGGTTGCCACGATAGTAAGTGTCTGGCAATGGGTGACGTGACTTCTAATACTATTCCGAATAATATATAAAAAAAATTGCCTTTTACACTTTCACGAAACTTTGAAGGCCCCTTTGTTACCTGCTCCCTGCCAAACCCAACTAGCATTTTAACTTCTTTTAAAACACTAAACAGTCTTACCGAAACTAACTTCCCCACCTTAATAGTTTCTTTAAAATGTCTAAACAGTTTCGATAAAGGCCATTTGGAGAACTTTCCCCGCCTTTAACGAAGCTATAATTTGTAAAAGACTTCGGAAATAGCTTCGGTAAGGTCTTTTGTAAGCAGCTATGCAAGCTGAATAGAATTTATGGTTTGACAAGTTATAGCTTCGGTAAAGTACTTCTAATAGCTTGTTTTAAGCAATCTTTAGAAGTTTTATAGAAGCTATTAAAAAATGTGACAAAAATATTACAATGTTTTTTATATATCTACACTTTTTTAACGTAATTATTGTTATTGCTATGTTATTTATATAGTGTTTAAATTTAAGTTTTTGTTTACGGTCGCATCAAGTTTCGAACCCTGGTCCTTCGATCGTTTGTCCTGCACACTATCCAATCGGCTGATTTAAATGTTAAGAAACAATAAATATCTTTGATATAGTAGTTACAATAACAATAGCTTCTATAAGACTTCCATAGAACTTCCATAGAATTTAGTTTTTTAATTTAGATGTAGAAAATATAGTATATAATTTAGGGGCTTATTTTTTTAT